>CM076579.1:298898016-299202932 GCA_034641835.2 Pinus albicaulis | reverse complement strand
CCTCAGTCCATATTTTTCCTGAGTTAATTCATTATTGCTACGCAAAGTATGATCCCAACCAACGAGCAGTTTTATCCCCAAGTCAAAATGTCCTTTTCCCAATAACTGCTCAGTCCATAAATGAAATGCTACAATTCCAACCTGGTCAAGCTCTCACTCCCCTGTCCATGGCTGAATTACTTTAGAAATCTACTAAATTATCCCATGAAGAGTTAAACTGCCTATGCCAAACCTTCATGTTACTAGAGCATCAGCCTAAAAACCCTCCCCCTTATGGTTATACTTTCTTGACTAATGAGGGTAGGCTTATTTTAAACATGATATCTTCCATAATGGGCTTCAATACTAGTGAGTATGTTGATCAGTTAACCCTAGTATTGTTATCCATTTTTACCCCTGGACAGCCTCCTGCTGTCAAGTACGATTTTGCATCTTATATTGCTGACAAAATCCATGATGAGTTCATGAGATTTGAGAATGAGAGAGTATTTAAGTATTCTTCTGTCATATATCATCTCATGATTTACTTTCGGTCAGAAAATTTCCCTTTTTATGTTAAGAAACTTGATGCCAAAGGGAATCCTAGGTCAGTCATCTTTTGGTCTGCCATTACTCACAATTCCTCTGATTCTCCTTATTCCTATAATGAGTTTGTCGACCTTTTTGTTCATCCTGCAACTACCTTGTTGACGAGAGTCCCTCCTCCTAGAATTAACAATGAAATCAAGAAAATCCTTCAGCTCTCAAAGCAGTACAAGATATGTGACTGGTACCTATATCAAAACTACACAGAGATTAGGATATATGGATGTGAATTATGCCCATTCAAACTGCCCAAGTATGTCCCAATGAGACTCTTTGCATTAGAATATTTCAGGCAGATGAATAATTCAGATATAATTCATTTTTGCAATGCAAAGAAAAAGGCTCAACTCGGGATCAAGAGCCAATTAGGTCCCTTCATTTGTAACTCTAGGGAAGCTGGAAAGGAAGCCGAAAGGATTTTAGAAGACTATCTCAGACTACAAAAGAGTTTCTACTAGGTGCCTTATGATCCAAACAACTTTATCTGTGATAGAAGAATGAAAAATAAACTGACACCATGCATCCATCAAAGAATCCCGGAAATAGAACAATATGCTAATATGGATGAATGGACAGAAGGGACATTGGTTGAAAAAGATAGTGAGCAGGTCAATGTTGAAAATGTAATGAAAGATCTTGAAAAGATACTTGACCTAGAATCTTTTGGACAGGTGCAGGGATCTTCTTCAGCCAGGACTTTACAACAAAATTTGCGGGAGATTAGTACAGTAGCAGTAGAATCTAAAGGAAAAGAAAAGGAGCCTGATATACAAATAATTGAAAAATTCATAATGACAGAGCAACCAGAGACTTCTAAAGAACAAGGTCAAGGACAAATTCCTCCTACTCAGATCAGTGAGCCAGAAATTTCTATTTTACAAACTCCTCTGAATATAGAAAAGGGCAAAAAGAGAGAGGTTGAAACAACTACTCCTATTGGTGGCTCTTCTGAACAGCAAGATGTTAAAAGGCAGAAATTAACTCCCCTTCCAGAATATGAATCATTTCAGGAAATCCCTAACAGCCAGGGAAGAGAAGACAGTCAACAAATAGGTACAGGTAGTGGGACATCCACTAATTTTCAAAAACAGGGAATACAGAGGCAACAAAGTGCAGAAATATCTTCTTTCAAACCTCCAGTAAAAAATTTATGGGACATCAAAAGAACATTCATCAATATAAAGGCCAGGAACGATCCACTTAGACTTCAAGTGTACAACCAATTTTTGAAGATGGCTCCGAAAAATCAAGAAAGATTGATGTCAGCTTATGACATCCAATAGGGTAAGATGTTAATGAGCCATTTTAAGCCCAAGGTGCAACAGCCTCAGATAACTGCAGATTATGTTAGGACTAATTTTGAAGTCTTAGCAAAGGATATCCATCCTTTAGATCAAATTGAGCTACACAAGCAAACAGGTGAGATGATTTATTCTACTCTGACGGATAAATCAATGATGACCCATAAGTTGCAGGATTCTTTGGATAATAATAATACACAGTTGCAGCTTGAAAAAGCCTCCTCCCGGGCTAAGGATAATAGAATCAAAACTTTAGAGGAAATAATCATTGGTTTGGGTCATAATCCTAAAGATGTGAAAGGTATTGAAGCTTTGATCAAGAGAAAAGATGATGATATTGCAGCTCTGAGAAAACAATTAAAGATACCGGCCTCAAGACATCCACAGACTGCAGAAATCATCAAATAAAATTCTGAGGAAGAACTAATGGATTTGCTCAGGGGAGCACACAAGCAACACGTAGAAAAAAGGAAAAAACTTGAGAATGCATTAAAAAGATAACGAGAAAATACTCAGTATATCTAATTTGGGTAGTGACGAATGCAGCAACAACGAATTCGACTGACGGGGTATCACGAGCCCTTGCAAATTTGAACACTGATGAATTAACAAAGTCAATGGAAGATATGAAACTTCCGGCCATAGAGATTCACAAAACAAAGGAACAATTGGCCACTCTAGAACATAAATATGATCTTTCAAAAATGAGTGTTGCTGATAAAACAAGAGAAGTGAAAAAATTAGAAAAAACAGCCAAAGCATTGGAAAAGGATCTCACATTGGAGAAACCTTTAAAAGAAATAAATGAAATTCTTTGGGATAATATCATTCAATCAATAAAGGATGTTTGGTCCTCAATTCAAATAATGGATGAACCCATAATTTAGTTAAATTGGCTGCGGAAGAGATTGAGAGATCAAGACAAGAGTTTGGAAATATGCGAGAAGAGGCCAATAGACTTATACATTTTTTGAATACTCAGACTAAGAATCAACTTGCAGAAATTGGTATTCAGGACAGGACCGGAACAATTCTGGAAATAAAGAGAGTTTTTACTAAAATAACTCTGGTACAGAATTTAGAACGAAGGTGCTCAGATATGCAAGAAGAAATCATTGCCTTCGGAGAAAGATTGAATATTTTGTTAAATAGAGGATTGCCCAGTCCTATAGTTGCAGAAGATAAGCTAATGGACCTTGATAGTTATGTTGAAAAATTGGACAAATATGCTGATAATCAAGCTAGTTCTTCAACTAGTTCATCAACAACAGCATTGCCTACAGGGAAAAACCTTCATGACAGATTGGAGAATTTATTTTATCTTGAGCATGAAGTAAATCATTTATTCCCAAATCAGCCTAATTTCTTCAGATATACTGAGGCTGATGAAACACTAAGAAAGTTGCAAAGTACCAAAGTGTTAGAAGTTCAATGGTGGGAAGAAATGATGGAACTTTTGTAAAAAATTATCCTTACATAAATTTTTTCCTATTTACCACAGTATATCATGATAAAAAGGATAAAAGGATGAAAAAAGGTCAAAGAGTATCAGAGCAGTTAAAGAGTATCAATGAAACGAAATAAACATCATAGATAATATCATGTCCCTGTATGTGACATGGGGTATTTTTCTATCATTGTCTGGGGTGGGACTTCCACTTTTTTGGATGGATATTTGGGTTCCAATCTTCAGATGTGAAAATGTAATGACTTCATGGATTTTTTTACTTCATATAATATATTCAAAACAACGTTTTTTCTCTTGTGAAAAAAAAATGATTAATGTTTATCACTCTGCCTTCAAAACTAGCGATGCTGGTCTATGTTGCTGGTTTATTGATATGGTCTGATGGTCTTTTTATATTTTGGACATATAACACTCCTCACATGATTAGCGTTTTTCTCTGTTGCAAGATTTTGGGTACTTTAATTTGTATTTGGAACAATGGACGTCGGTACTCTATCTGTTGCTTTACTATTCTACATACTACTATTTCACTTTCTTATAGATGCCTCGGGCATATTTGGATGCTTTCTCAGATTGTCGATAATCTCCATGGGGACCGTTACTGGGTTTTATATCAAGTCCCTGTATGTGACATGGGGTATTTTTCTATCACTGTCTGGGGTGGGACTTCCACTTTTCTGGATGGATATTTGGGTTCCAATCTTCGGATGTGAAAATGTAATGACTTCATGGACTGTTTTACTTCATATAATATATTCAAAACAACGTTTTTTCTCTTGTGAAAAAAAAATGATTAATGTTTATCACTCTGCCTTCAAAACTAGCGATGTTGGTCTATGTTGTTGATTTATTGATATGGTCTGATGGTCTTTTTATATTTTGGACATATCACACTCCTCACATGATTAGCGTTTTTCTCTGTTCAAGGATTTTGGGTACTTTAATTTGTATTTGGAACAATGGAAGTCGGTACTCTATCTGTTGTTTTACTATTCTACATACTGCTATTTCACTTTCTTATAGATGCCTCGGGCATATTTGGATGCTTTCTCAGATTTGTCGATAATCTCCATGTGGACCGTTATTGGGTTTTATATCAAGTCCTTGTATGTGACATGGGGTATTTTTCTATCACTGTCTGGGGTGGGACTTCCACTTTTCTGGATGGATATTTGGGTTCCAATATTCATATGTGAAAATGTAATGACTTCATGGACTATTTTACTTCATATAATATATTCAAAACAACGTTTTTTCTCTTGTGAAAAAAAATGATTAATGTTTATCACTCTGCCTTCAAAACTAGCGATGCTGGTCTATGTTGCTGGTTTATTGATATGGTCTGATGGTCTTTTTATATTTTGGACATATCACACTCCTCACATGATTAGCGTTTTTCTCTGTTCAAGGATTTTGGGTACTTTAATTTGTATTTGGAACAATGGACGTCGGTACTCTATCTGTTGTTTTACTATTCTACATACTGCTATTTCACTTTCTTATAGATACCTCGGGCATATTTGGATGCTTTCTCAGATTGTCGATAATCTCCATGTGGACCGTTACTGGATTTTATATCATGTCCCTGTATGTGACATGGGGTATTTTCTATCATTGTCTGGGGTGGGACTTCCACTTTTCTGGATGGATATTTGGGTTCCAATCTTCAGATGTGAAAATGTAATGACTTCATGGACTGTTTTACTTCATATAATATATTCAAAACAACGTTTTTCTTCTTTTAAAGTTTCATTTTTTTTTTAAATTGAACCTGTCGTCGCTATACCGACGCCTTGTAAGCGTCGGAATTGCGACAGATTAGAAACGTCAGAAGAGAGACAGTATAAAACCGTCGGAAGGGCGACGTCCAGAACGTTGGACCACATTTCTTCGGAATTGTGACAGTTTGCAACCGTCGGAAGGGCGGCGTCGAAAACGTCGAACCACATTGCGTTGGAATTGCTACAGTTTACAAACATCGGAAGAGCGACGTTCAAAACGTCGAACCACATTTCGTCGTAATTGTGACAGTTTACAGATGTCGGAAGAGCGACGTTCAAAACGTCGGACCACATTTCGTCGGAAGTGCGACAGTTTACAAGGGTCGAAACTGTGACGGTTTGGGAAAAGTCGGAAGAGTGACGCTTGTTTGGAAGCGACGGAAAAAATGTCGATAGTGCGACACTTTTTAATTGCGGCGAAACTGCGACGGTATGGTAAACCACTTTTTGCCCGCCCTCGAACTGTCGCTCTTGTGACGACTATGTGTTGGAATAGCGACGAATTGGCCGTCGGAATTTCCGCCAAATTTTCTAGTGATAGCTCCCAATGTTACCAGAGTGCTTCCCTAATACTATTCTTCTCCTTAAACATGGTCTGGTCCACAACTACCATGTAATTGACCTTCATTAATGTGTCATCTCAACGAACATAGAGGCATGAATTCCACTTCAGGATCGAATTCTTAAATATCGTAATTAGTCTCCGGACTAATTTATTGCTTCCTAGATTTGAAAAAATCTTTTTTTTGAAACCCTAAAAATAATACCATAGCTTTGAGGGTTTCAATTTCTTTAAATTTCACCTCCACAATAAAAAAATTCGACGAGCACAACATTTCATGCTCATTTTGAAAAACCCCAACAAATATATATATATATAATTTATTTTTCTTTCTGTACATGATGGAATGATCTGAAAGACAACTGAAAATCAAACTCAATGATGGACAAGTAATTTCTTTGTAATGGTAAACTAGGGTGATTATGGAGAACCACCAATATTGATGAGATTCTAGCTAGGGTGATTATGGAAGATCACCGAAAACTAGTTCCTCCTGAAGCCCTTGACCTTGTCTCAAAATTAATATATAATAAACCCTCAGTTTGGAAGGAAAGCCAACTCTGATACTACTGTAAGATCCCAAACAATGAAATAATCAACAAGTATGGCACATTTACGTGTTCTCATAAAAATACTTTCAAAAAAACATTGAACACAAAGGGATCTGGAAATATGCACCCCTTATTTCAATTAATAATTAACAAATGATACATGCCCAAATACAAGAAAAATAATGGAGCGTTGCCTCGGCATACACTACTACTCAATGCACAATAAAACAAAGACACTGAATCACAAACGTGACATTAGGGGAATTTTGAGGTCTAAAATGGGTCTCCTAAGGAAATTATAAAATAATAGTGGAAATAATAAAATAATGTTAAATTATATAATCAAATTTTAGAGGAAAAAAGAGAAAAATACATTTTCAACTCACATTTTCAACTTATCTCCCTATGGGTTTACTCAAATTTCGAGCGGGAAAACTAGTTGGATGCAAAATTTTATTCCTCACCTAAGGAGTGCCCATGTTGCATGCTTTCGATGGACCATACTACATGAAAAATGAGAAATACATGAAAAATGTGATTGCAATCACATTTGTTCATGTATTTATAGTTTTTAGTGTAGTAGAGTCCATCGAAAGTATGCAACATGGGTACTCCTTGGATGAGGAATTAAATTTCGCATCTAACAAGTACTCCCACTTGAAATTTGAGTAAAACCTTCAGGAGATATGTTCAAAATACAAGTTGAAAAAGTAGTTTTTATTGTTTTTTAATCTTTTTACTTTTGTATCCTAAAAATGGTGAAGCACCACCCATTGTTGACATCATCATCTTGAATCCTATTGGTTCTTATAAAGTTTATTTTGGTTGCAAATTTTTCTTAGGAGGCCCATTTTAAACCTCAAAATTCTCTAATGACCCTGAATGTGTTGGAAATATTGTCATTGATGGCAAAGAAGCAGCAAAAGCAGTAGAGAAGCAGTAAAGAAGTAGAGGCAGCAAAGTCAGCTAAGAAGTTAAGGCAGAAAAGGAGCAAAGGCAACAACTCATCAAAGGAACAGAGTCATGAACATGTTAGGTCAGTTAAGGCAAAAAAAGCAGAAAATGCGGCAAAGGCAGCAGAGCAAAGGAACAGAGTCATGAACGTGTTAGGTCAATTAAGGCAAAAAAAGTAGCAAAGGCGAAAAAGGCAGCAGAGAAGTAGCAATGTTGTGCATCAAGAGTAATAATCCCAAGTCCGAATGAATAACTAATAGAAGAACAAGTTCAGGAGATATCAGCACATTTAGAAACTAAATAAAGAGATCAGCGCATTTAAAAAATGAATAAAGCTCAGGCAGGATAGCAGCGATGTAGAGTAGTGTTGGTCGTTGAAAGCAGAAAAATTGATTAAGGAAGAAAAGACTTAGAAGAATCGAAGACCAATCGGATTTGCAAGCAGCGACGAGGCTCGTTAAATCAGGCACAGATCAACGACGAGGATCATCTCACAAACCCGTGAATACATCTCACATCACAGGATTTAGCAGACAATGTTAAGATCTCACACGATAAATTATTTAAACGACAATGCGAATTTGATTAGCAAAACAAGTGTGGACCGTCCAATCCCTGAAATACCAGCAACAGAGATCGAATCGCACTGGGAGCAATTTCGCAAATCACAAATTTTAGAGTTTAACATTAAAGCATCGCATGTTAATTTAAAGTATTTGCAATGCGAAGTGGAGAAGACACGTGTTGGCAAGGCACAATATTGAAGATCGCAAGAAATAGAGTGTGACCACAAAGTAAATCATATAAAGTGCGAAGTGAGATCAAGTGAGGCCCGTTAGATCTGGGTGCAGATCAACGGCGGACGATGGATCGCGAGTTCGCTCATCACATGTATTAACAGATAGCGCTAAGGTATGGTAATTTTTTTTTGATGTTGTAAGTTTAGAAAGTTGCGATGCGATGAGGGAAGCACCACGTGTCAACTCTGCGCAATAGCACACATTGCAGATTATATGGGTTAGCGATATCAATAACAGTTAAACTTGTGAGAGAGTATTTGCGATGAAGGGAGTCCATGTGTCAGAACTGTACAACAACGCACTTCGCATGGTTTATGGTTTATCGTTATCGGTAGAGTGGGAAACTTGCGGGAAAGTATTTGCGATGAGATGTGATTGGTTCAAAGTATTTTGGGACCCTCCAGTGGGAAGTTCACATGTCTGCAGGTGATTTTGGTTTATGTGCAGTTTGGTTTAAATTATATGCGATGTTTGATTGGTAACGTATGTATGTGGAAAAACACCGATATTACAATCCACAGCGTTAAAAGGGAGTCTATGTGGGTTGAAATAAAAGGTTGAGCGTGGAAGAAAACACTCAGGAAACAAAAGAAAAGGGTGAACACAACAAAGAAAGGCTCGAATAAGAAAAAGGACCTGAAGCTCGTGCAAAATGGTGCAATAGCATGGATTGAGTCGGGTAAAAGGGGCAGTTATGCAACCCAAAAATGACAAAAGGACAACAAGCAGAAGAGGAAAAATGCACAACAAAGCTAAGAAACTGAAAGGGCTAAATAAAATAAATTGATTGTAACTGTAACTGTATTATTTATTTTATATTATTTGTGATGCAAAATCAAGGCTCCGTAGGAAAAGAAAAACTCCAATTTAATATTGAAATGAGTATATAGTGTTGTAACATCCTGAATATGTTGAGTGAGGAAATGAGAGGGTGGAAGGCAAAGAGTCATACCTATTCATTTGATGTTCCCATATGGAATGAAAACATCCATGAAGTAATCTCTATAAATGATGTTATTGTAATGTGCATAAGAGGGTTAGAGAGTGGAAGAATAAGAAGGAGCAGTTAGAGAAGTTGTGAAGATCCAAGGCTAATAGAAAGCAGATTTGAAGGCTAGAAGGACAACAGTGAAGAAGGAGTAAAACAGAGCTGATATCCAGGTAAATTAGTATATGATTTTATTGTAGTGTGAGGAATTTGGTGCTTCCATATCAAGTTGTAACTTGATAGATGACGAGTTGTAGCTGGTTGAGGTAGAAGCCTCCTGTGGGTTGTAGCCTGTAGAAAATATATGGGAATTGGATCTTCCTTGTAAGTTGTAGCTTGCTTAATTTGAGGTAGTAGCCTCCTGTAGGTTGGAGCCTACATAAAATCAGTGGTGAGAGGGAGTTGGAGCTTGCCTTTGCATCACAACAATAATAAGATGTGGTTTTCTCCCTTATGGGTTTCCACTTATATCTGTTGTTTATGTGCGTGTTGATTATGTGTTGATGTTTTGTATTTAATCTTCTTAATACTCGCTACTCACATATTCAGATCGTTCATTATACATTAATTTGATCATGAAAAGAAGGTGTAAATAAGTTTAAAAGATGTTTTAAAAGTCCATAAATGCATTAAACTGATACATCCCCCCCCTCAGTTTAACTAAGGGTTCAACAATTGGTATCAGAGCTAGTCCCTTCTATATAAGTTTAACAACCGGAAGGAGATCCTAGGTCCCCAAGATGGCTAGACTAGAAGGATGCTCAACAAATAAAGCCCCTTTGTTTATTGGCACAAACTATGCCTTCTAGAAAATAATAATGAGGACGTACATAATGTCTCTAGGAATAGAAGTTTGGGCTTCTTTGGGAATAAGATATGCTCCAAAGGATACTGACACATAGAAAGAAGCCAAACAAGATTTCATAGCTAATGAAAAAGAAATGAATGCACTCTTGAGTGGTCTGTGTGAGTCATAATTTATCAAAGTAATGCACAGTAAGATAACCAAAGAAATATGGGATACATTAGAAAATATCCATGAGGCAGATAAAAAGGTGAAGATGGACAAACTATAAGCCTATAGAGCTCAGTTTGAAGATGTAAAAATGAATGAAGATGAAGATATAGCCAATTTCTTCTTAAAGGTTGCTGAAATTGTAAATACCATGAAAGCTCTAGGAGAAACCATTAAGGAATGTGTAATTGTACAAAAGATATTGAGATCTTTACCATCCAGGTTTAACCCTAAGGTTTCTTCCATAGAAGAAACAAAAAAGTAGGAAACATCGACCATGAACCAATTGCTTGGAAACTTGATGGCCTATGAGATGAGACTTCCAAAAAGGAAGTCAAATGTGAGGGAGGCAACATTTAAGGTTGATATGTGCAAAGAAGAGAAGGAAGGTACATGCTCCTGCTCTGATGAAGAAGAGGCCAAATTTGTTAGAATATTGGAGAAAGGCACGGGTAAGTATAAAGGTAAACTTCCATTTAAGTGCTTTAACTATGGAAGAGTGGGGCATTATGCATCTAAATGTCCTCACAAGAAAATGGAGAATTAATCAAGAGGGAAAGAGAAAACCAATTTCAGCAATAGGCCGAAAGGGAACAGATTTAATCGAAGATCATTCTATCTTCAACAAGACAACAGTGCATCTGAGAGCTCAGATGAATTCCCCCATGAAGAAGGAACATTAGAATTCATTTCGATGGCCAAGGAAGAGATTGAGGAAGATCTCATAGAATTTGACGACAAAGGTGAGGTAGATCTTGAGAGGGAGCTAATTAGTTCCCTGGAGAAAATAAGGAGACTTAAACTTAAGAGTAAGAAAAAAAAAGAGATTCTTCTAAAATATGCAAACGTAGAAACAAATTTAGAATATATTATTAAATTGAAGATTGAACTAGAATAATTAAGGAAAATAGAGGATATTTTGAAAAGAGAAATAAAGGAGAAAAATTTGGAGTGAGAAAAGCTGGAAGAGGAAGTGGTAATCTTGAGGAAGAAATTAGAAAAGGTCCAAATTGAATTAACTATGAATATTTCTCAAATGAAAAGCTCTGGTTATTTGGAAAAAATTCTTAATACTCAAATATCTCCTCATATAAAGGTTGGGATAGGATATGAAGGAGAAACCAGCCAATCCAAGGTAGAAGATAACAATAATATCATTTTTTGTAAAAGCTATAAAGGATAATGAAGTAGAAAAAAGGGAATCCACGGAATTAGAAACCAGCAAGACCATGATATATAACGAAAAAATCTAAAAAAAGTAGCAATCTCAAGTGATAAAGAAAGAAATGAAGAAACAGTCAACTGCAAAGACTCATGTGCTCCTAAAGATGAATTGAACAAATTTAGAAGATGTCAAAGGAGGTTCCTTCCTCCTGTGAGAAGTATCACTTGCTTTACCTGACACAAACTTGGACATATTGTAGCATACTGTAAGACAAATCAAATCCAGTCCAACCAGCAAAAGATGCAACAAACGAAAAGATTACCTCAAACAACTCTCTCTGCCAGAGACAGATACTACTTCCATGGGTTTTGTTTTTATTGTAAAGGCTTCGGTCATAAAGCCATGGAGTGCATAACGTATATACATATACTGGTGTATGGAAACTCAAGGGGAATTAAGAACAATGGTGGATTCGCTCGAATAGATAATCCATTCAGAAATACAATCAAATGTTTTTGCTGCCATAAAATTGGGCACAAGTCTCTCGAATGTCCTCTCAAAGACTGTGGTCCATATCCTTGGGAAATTTACCAAAAAAAAAGTTGCATGCAATGGAAAAAGAAGCTAAATAAGTGTGATTTGGTTCTAATAGCTCAAGATCAGAAAAACCAATGGTATGTGTGACAGTTGGTCCTCAAAACATATGACTGGAGACCAAAGCAAGTTTATAACTTTTGATGAAAAGAAATTTGTAAATGTAACATTCGGTAAAATGATAGAGTAGGGAAAATCAAGGGAAAAGGCTCAGTCAACTTGTATAATGGAAGAGGAGAGGCTCAGGATGTACTATTTGTGGATGGTCTAAAAGGCAATCTGCTAAGTGTTAGTCAAATGTGTGACAAAGGTTGTGAGGTTCTTTTCAGAGCCCAAGATTGCGAAGTAAGATCTATCACCACAGGAAAGACCCTGATCAAAGGTGTTCAAACAGAGAGTATTTTCTATATAGTAAAAGAAGAGAATGAAGCATGCCACATCTGCAAACTTGAAAAATCTTGGTTATGGCATAGAATATTGGGACATTTAAACTTTGACCACATCATGAAACAGAGCAAGAAGAAAGATGTCAAAGATTTTCCTGCAATAAAGAAGCCTCCAAATACCATATGTAAGTCCTGCCAACTGGGCAAACAAACTTGCACATAATTCAAAGCTAAAGACCAACTATATCCAAGTAAGCCTCTTCAGCTTGTACACATGGACCTGTAAAGACCTTCAAGAACTAATGCACTAGGTGGAGAATCATCATGCTGATAATAGATGATTTTTCCAGATTGACATGGGTGGTATTTCTCAAATATAAATCTGAAGCATTTTAGAAATTCAATATATTCAAGGCATTGGCAGAAAATCAAACTAGATGTAAACTAAAATGCATCAGATCAGACAGAGGAGGTGAATTCATAAACGATGATTTTACAGGCCTGTGTAATGAATGTGGGATAAAGCAACAATTTACAATTGCAAGTACACCTCAACAAAATGTAGTGGCAGAGAGGAAAAACAGGTCAGTACAATAGATTTCCAGAGCCATGATGCAAGAAAGTAACATTCCCCAAACCTACTAGGCAGAAGCAGTACACATTGTTGTTCATATTCTTAGCAAAGCTCACCTTTGACCAAATTGTGACAAGACTCCATATGAATTGTGGCATGGGAAATTGGCATCAATCAAGCACTTTAGAATCTTTTGCAGCAAATGTTTCATAAAGAATAATGATGAAAAATTAGGGAAGTATGATGCAAGAGCTGATGAAGGAATATTTTTTGGATATGCATCCAAGAGTAAGGGATACAGGTATTGCAACAAAAGACTGCATAAAATTGTGGAAAGCATTGATGTGAGATTCGATGAAGATCTGCCAAACAGAATGAGAAGTACAAACTGCGCCAATCCTCTAGATGATCATGAATATGAGAATCAAGAAAATGAATAACAGAGTAAGACAGTAGAAGATATTGAATTAAAATCAAAAGGACCTTCGAGACACAATTAGAAGAACCATCCAGAAGATCAAATCTTTGGAGACAAGAGTGCAGGAGTCCAAACTAGAATACAACTAGTTGAACATACTGAGGAAGTGTACCTAGCCATGCTATCATAGATAGAACCAAAGAATTTCAATGAAGCCAACAAAGACAAAAATTGGGTAAATGCTATGAATGAAGAACTATACCAAATTGAGAATAACAGGACCTGGGAGTTAATGCAAAGACTCACTGGGAAAAATGTCATTGGCGCAAAGTGGATATTCAAGAATAAGATGACTGAACAAGGTCAGGTAATCAGAAATAAATCCAGACTTGTATGCAAGGGATACTCTTAAATCGAAGGTCTTGATTATGATGAAATTTTTGCCCCTGTAGCAAGAATGGAAGAAATCAGAGTGTTTTTGGCTTTTTCATGCTATCATGATTTCAAGGTATATCAAATGGATGTGAAGTCTTCCTTCTTGAATGGAGATCTACAGGAAGAAGTCTACATGGAACAACCTGAAGGATTTTCCTTAACAGCTAAACATGACTATGTATGCAGATTAAATAAAGTCTTATATGGTCTTAAACAAGATCCATGTGCATGGTATTCTAGGCTAGACAAATACTTACAAAAACAAGGTTTCAAGAAAGGAGGAGTAGACATGAATTTGCACATAAAGGATGATGAAAATGAACTCTTAATTATAGTAGTATATGTAGATGACATCATGTTTGGTAGAAACAAAGATGAGTTAGAAAAAGGATTTGCAGAAGAGATGAAGTCAGAACTTGAGATGTCTATGATTGGAGAGCTTACCTTCTACTTAGCACTTCAAATTCTACAAAAGAACACAAGAATATTTATTTCAAAAGAAAAATACTTAAGAGACATGTTGAAAAGGTTCCAAATGGAAGACTGCAAACCTGTGTCAACTCCCATGATCACTGGATGCAAGTTATGTGCTGATGATGGATCCATAGATGTAGATCAAAGACTTTACAAATCTATGATAGGAATTCTGATATACCTAACTACCTCTAGACCAGACATTATGTTGGCAGTAGGACTTGTTTCAAGATATCAAGCAGCACCAAAATAAAATCACTTGCTAGCAATCAAGAGGATATTTAGATACCTGCAAGGAACTGCACATTATGGCCTATGGTATCCGAAAGACAAAGACTCCACATTAACAACATATACAGATGTAGATTGGGCCAGCTGTGTGGATGACAGGAAAAGCACAAGTGGAGGTGAATTTTATTTGGGAGAAATTTTGGTGGGATGGTTAAGCAAGAAGCAAACATCTGTCTCTCTATCTACAACAGAAGCGGAATACATAGCAGTAGCGGCTTGTTGCACACAAGTAATGTGGATGAAAAAAACTCTCCAATACATGAAGGTAAGCATCAATGAAATTGTTTCTATCAAATGTTACAACAAAAGTGCAATAAGTATATCAAAAAATATAGTACTTCATTTGAAAACCAAGCACATCCCAATAAAGTACCACTTCCTCAAAGAAAATAGTAAAGATTGAGTATGTACCAAAAAAGGAACAAATAACTAACATATTCATAAAACCTCTTTCTAGAGAACCATTCGAATATCTAAGAGAAAAACTAGGGGTAGTGTCTGTAGATGATACTCTCATATATATATATATATATGATACACCAGCAGAGACTGCCATATAAGGAACATAAATAGTGCAGTAGATAAGTCAGTATAAGACAAGAAGCATCATTCTAGGGGGAGAGCAACTCCCATAAAAGTTGTCACAAAAAAGCTAGAACTATGGAGCAGTGGTATGGTACAGGTCCTCGAGATCAGAGTATTACGACATGAGTACATAACACTCTATGGTGACAAGCCTTCCATGCAATCTCAATAATGTTCAAATTGTTCTCCCAATAACTCTTGTACACCAATCTGGAGCAGCAAGGTATAAAGTCAGAAGAAGAAGGCCTAAACACAACTCAGAGAAAGGAAATGCAAAGATAGAAACTACACTGGGAAATGTGCAACCCTTTTCCATTGATGTCAAAAGGGGAGGAAACGCAAGCAGAGGAAGAAAGAAACTTCTCAGAATGAAAGTGGGAGGAAGTCCTGGAGGAGGTATTGGAGTATTGGTGATGTGTTTCCATCAATGCCAAAGGGGGAGACTATTGGAAATACTGTCATTGATGGCAAAGAAGCAACAAAAGCAGTAGAGAAGCAAAAAAGAAGCATAGGCAGCAGAGGCAGCAAAGGAAGCTAAGAAGCTAAGGCAGAAAAGGAGCAAAGGAAACAACTCAGCAAAGGGACAGAGTCATGAACGTGTTAGGTCAGTTAAGGCAGAAAAAGTAATAAAGGTAGCAAAGCAAAGGAACAAAGTCTTGAACATGTTAGGTCAGTTAAGGAAAAAAAAGCAGCAAAGGTGGCAAAGGCAGCAGAGAAGCAGCAATGGTGTGCAATAAGAGTAATAAATCCAAGTCGGAATGAATAACGAATAGAAGAACAAGCTCAGGAGAGATCAACGCGTTTAGAAACTAAATAAAGAGATGAGCGCATTTAAAAAATGAAAAGCTCAGGAAGGATAGCAGATGTGCAGAATAGAAGTGGTTGTTGAAAGCAGAAAAATCGAATAAGGCATAAAAGACTTAGAAGAAACGAAGGCTAATCGGATTTGCAAGCAATAGTGAGGTTCGTTAGATCAGACACAGGTCAATGATGGGGATCATCTCGCAAACCCGTGAAGACATGACACATTGCAGGATTTAGCGAATAGCATTAAGATTTCGCATGGTAAGGTAAATTATTTAACCAACGATGCGAAGTTGATCAGCAAAACAAGTGTGGACCATTCGATCCCTCAAAGACCAATGACGGAGATCGAATCGCACCGGGATTGATTTCGCAAATTGCAACTCTTAGAGTTTAGCGTTAAGGTGTCACATGGTAAGTTAGAGTATTTGCGATGCGAAGTGGAGAATACATGTGTTGGCACGACGCAATATCGCAGATCGCAAGAAATAGAGTGTGACCACAAAGTAAATCTTATAAAGTGAAAAGTGCGATCAGGTGAGGACTATTAGATCTAGGTGCAGATCAATGGTGGATGGCAGATCACGAGTTATCTCATCGCATATATTGACAGATAGCGCTAAGGTATGGTAATTTTTTTGCAATGCCGTAAGTTTAGAAAGTTGCGATGCGATGAGGGAAAAGCGACGTGTCAGCTCTGCGCAATAGCGCACATCGCAGATGATATGGGCTAGCGATATCAATAAGAGTTAAACTTGTGGACGAGTATTTGCGATGAAGGGAGTCCACGTGTCAGCACTGTGCAACAACGCACTTCGCATGGTTTATGGTTTATCGTTATCGGTAGAGTGGGAAACTTCTGGGCAAGTATTTGTGATGAGATGTGATTAGTTCAAAGTATAGCGAGACCCTCCAGTGGGAAGTTCCGCATCTCTACAGGTGATTTGGGTTTATGTGTAGTCTGGTTTAAAGTAGATGTGTTGCTTGATTTCTAACGTATGTATGTGGAAAAACTCCGATATTACAATCCACTGCATTAAAAGGGAGTCTATGTGGGTTGAGATAAAAGGTTAAACGCGGAAGAAAACACTCAGGTAACAAAAGAAAAGGGTGAACAGAACAAAGAAAGGCTCGGATAAAAAAAAAGACACGGAGCTTGTGCATAACAATGCAACATCATGGGTCAAGTTGGGTAAAAGGGGCAGTTATGCAGCACAGAAAAGACAAAAGAACATCAAGGAGAAGAGTACAAACGCATAGTAAAGCTAAGAAACTGAAAGGGTTGAGTAAAATAAATTGGTTTTAACTGTAAATATATTATATATTTTATATTGTTTGTGATGCAAAGGCAAGTCTCCATAGGCAAAGAAAAACTCCAATTTAATACTAAAATGAGTATATAGTGTTGTAACATCCTGAATATGCTGAGTGAGGAAATGACAGAGTGGAAGGCAAAGAGTCATAGCTGTTCACTTCATATTCCCATACGGAATGCAAACAACCATGAAGTAATCTCTATAAATGATGTTATTGTAATGTGCATAAGAGGGTTAGAGAGTGGAAGAATAAGAAGGAGCAAATAGAGAAGCTGTGAAGATCCAGAGCTAATAGAAAGCAGATTTAAAGGCTAGAAGGAGAACAATGAAGAAGGAGTAAAACAAAGCTGATATCTAGGTAAATCAACATATGATTTTATTGTAGTGTGAGGAATTTGGTGCTTCCATATCAAGTTGTAACTTGATAGATGTCCACTTGTAGCTGGTTGAGGTAGGAGCCTCCTGTGGGTTGTAACCTGCAGAAAATAAATGGGAGTTGGAGCTTCCTTGTAAGTTGTCGCTTGCAGGTTTGAGGTAGTAGCCTCCTGTAAGTTGGAGCCTACATAAATTTAGTGGTGAGAGGGAGTTGGAGCTTGCCTTTGCATCACAACAATAATAAGATGTGGTTTTCTCCCTTATGGGTTTCCACTTATATCTGTTTTGTATGTGCATGTTGATTATGTGTTGATGTTCTATATTTAATCTGATTAATACTTGTTGCTCACATATTAAGATTGATGTTTCATTATACATTAAGTTGATCATGAAATGAAGGTGTAAATAAGTTTAAAATATGTTTTAAAAAGTCCATAAATGTATTAAACTAATTCACCCCCACCCTCTCAGTTTAACTAAGGGTTCAATAGAGTGGATCCACAAGATAGATTACACCCACGAGGTTGTCGTCCCTAGGATCAACCTAGCACTGGCCTCACCAAGTTCTCAACAAATACAAAATAGATAGACAACGCAGGATGATCCAAAGGCCTAGCTCCTATCCCCTTTAGTAGGCTTGATGGACTCTCTAGAAAATATTAAATTTTATTATTTTCCCTCAAAAAACGAAGGAAAATACCATGGGAAAATCCCATGGGCGAATACCATGGGTAAATTTCATCCATTTTGACCATATCAAGAAAAGGGAATATTGCATACAACTAGGGGAATAACATAAAACATTCCAGGGAGATTCTTTATCAACCACCTCCCCTTTATTTCATATTTTAGGAGGGAGCATAAAAAGGAAATTACATCAATTTGAAACATGAAGTGCAAAGGATGTAGTTTTTTGAGTTACAATTCTAGGATTTTTTTTCTTGGAAATTTTCCTCATGCTTTTGAATTCCTTGAGGTGTAGATTATTTAACTCTATTTTAAAGGAATTGGTGTGTGGGAAAATATTGTTGGGTTTGTTGTATCGCTCTTAAGCTTCATCTTCTAAAGAAAATTATTTTGGGTTCCATTATTAAAGGGGATGGTAGGCTAATTATATTGAAAGGTGAGTTAGAATTCCTTGAAGAACTTGGTGTTGGGTCGATAAAATTTGGGTCTAGGTGCAATTCCTTTCTTTAATTACTTTTTAAGGTTAATTGGAGAATTCAGGGAGCACTAGGAGGATGGTAGTCATAGGACACATGGATAGGGTGGTCAATGTTACATATACATGCAAGCTATTGCCCCATTTGCAAGCTAGTTGATGTAAAGAGAACCCTTAGAAGGCATGAAGCCATCATCACAAGGAACAAAGTAATTTGTCAACATTTTAGAATCACAAGTGTAAATAAAGGAAACCAATAAAAATGTCGAAATTGCATTGGTAACAGAAATTATGTAGCAAGAAAAGTTGTTGATGCAGGGCCAACCGTGCAAAACCCAGAATCTCTCCATATTCATTCCAAAAACGAATACATCTCAAAACTGCCCAAATAAAATTTCAGACTGCTGGCAATTTCATGAAGACTCAATTGCGGAAGCCACAAACTCAACAATCTTCACACCAACTGAATCTTTAAGTCCGGGCAAATTCACACACTGTCATTTCCACACGCAAGCTTTTCAACTTATGTTCGCACAAACCATACTCTCATAACCCAAGAACTTGGACTTCGTCCTCACTTTAATGCACTCAATTCAACAATTGGAAATTATGAAACCCCAAATTTGATGTACCACGACTTTTCACATTGACCATAATATTTAATATATTTCTACAACCCAAAGTTATTATGGTTTCAATTCCATTACAACACCCACTATTCACCACGTTTTAGCCATCAATTTTGTTATTAAACACATGAACCGGTTTGATAAAAAAAAAACCCAATCAAACAACCCTGCATTTATTACTTACCATTCCACTTCACATTCACACCAGCGCCACACCTTTGTTTCCGACTTCCACCTAAATGAACGCAGGATCCATCGCTCAGTAGTTGAGCTCTTCACTACTCAACTCCTCTGACTGGATAATCCACTTGGGTTTTAAACAACTCCGCCCTTTGCTTATAAACCTGGGTTTTCACTCTATCTCCATCGATTTTCCAAAGCAAACATTGTACAGTGCCATTTTTATGCCATCACTTCTGGCATCAGTCCATTCACCGATGTGCTTTAAGTCACTGCATCGGATTCACCAACGTTAACAGTACATTGGCCCAACGCATATTTAAACTCCAATTTCATGCATCTATAAATCATTACCGCATTTTGCACTCGATTCAAACCCCTCGACACTTACATTCATTTCTTTTTGAACCAAGGTTCTAATATACATATACGTCTTTTCCATTCAGCGTACCCAGTTGTCTCACGTATTAACGAAGGCATTTCACTTAACATTTTAACCAATTACATGATGGGTAATGCACATTCAACTGAATATTATAAATTTCCCAAAATTTACAGGATACGCATACCTTGCAATTTCATGATTCCGCCACCAATTCTCTGCGTTTTTCATTCGGGTTTGTTCATCAAACAATACGACCTCGATTGCTTGAAGTCGGATTACAATCTGCTTCCTCTGTGTTTGAATTTATCACATGCTTGTGGTTTCCTTCCTCAGTTCTTTAACTGATATCGCTCCATACACAGTTTCGAATGACCAAGTTTGATGTTTATTCACACAAATTTCCCAACGCTGTGATTTAACACTTCTGCTCTGCGCCTTATCTCACATCTGCACACCTTCCAATCACATAGATAACATTATTATTCAACTGTCATTCTGCCAGTGCTGCATTTAACAATCAACCTACACGTCCTGTAACATATAAGTGACCACATAAATTAACTGGATTTTAATTCAAAACTCAGCTCATGTAGTGATCAATTTTCATAGCGTTCCATTAGCTATACATCACCAGCGTTCCATCAGTTGCATTATGGTTTTAAAAACATCGACTATCTAGATCGATCCCCAATAGCTTACGAAATTCGATTCATTCAATACATAAATCGATCTTAACTGAAATCAATTTCCTTCTCCTATGCTTAATTCACAGAAATCCAAGCATTTTTTAAACAGAATTTAACCAAGAATATATATACAATTCACACAGAAATTTTAAAACAAATTCTTCATCAATAAAACCAAACGCAATCAATTACAGAAACCATTCTTGGCTAGATTTCCAATCAATGGCCCTTTTCCACAAAAGCCCGTAGGCTTTACAAACTTCTTTCTCTGTTCTACACTCTAACCTCACCTATCAATCTGATCTCAATGCCTTTGAGGCTTGATAATTTATACAATTCTAAAAATGATCTAATTTAATGCTCAATCCCTTCAATCACTCAACAAACCCTCAAATAGCTCAACAAATCCTAAAATCACTCTTGAATCCCTAAGGATCCTCTCTCACCCAAATTTTATGAAACTAATTTCTAAATTAATATTTAGAAAAAAATCTCTCATCCCTTTACATCCTCAACTAATCAATCCTCTCCTATTCTCAAGTATTTACAATATTTAATTAAAAATATTTAAAACCCACTCAAATCATCCATAAAAACCTAACCCCTCTAGAAACTTAAAAACCCCTAAGTTTAAAATACAAAGTATTTTCCTCTTCGTCTAATGCTCCTGCATCAGTTGTATTTTTCATTGAATTGCAAGGTGAATATGTTTCTCTTAAGAATAATGTGACTAATATAATTAGGTGCCAAAATATGACACTTTCAATGGCTCTTTTGTTAGTGGATTCCATAAAAAATATGGAGAGAGAAACACTACAATTGGTGGACATGGAAATGGAATCAAAACAAGTCAATACAAAACTAAAGTTGTGTTGAATTACACACTTTCTGTAGTTATGCTTAATGTTTTTCAAAATTTGCTTTTTATTAAGTGATTTGGTAAGAAGACATATTTTTCTTTTTATTTTAAATATGTCATCATAAAGTGAGTCTAATACTATTACAAGGACAATGTACTCAATGTGTACTTTCATGCAATCTCTCTATATATGTGTAACTTCTTAAAGTTGTTATATTTTCTTATGCTTCAAACTATATAATATATATACATTTATTAAAAAAATTAGATATCATAATATTGTTGAATATTAAAAAAATTACATCTTTATAAATGTTTTATACAAATTACTAGAAATAAACTTATTTATAATATCATTTACTTATTTTATATGTGAGTGGGGCTAATTGAGATGATATTATGTCTCCATCCAAGTTGATTCTTATATATAATATGTTGAATTTATAACAAATATTTTTATAATAACTTATTTATTATTCAAACATTTAGTTTCTCTTATATTTTTTCTATTTAATTTTAGTCAAAATTCTATAGAAATTTTTAAAAATTTGAGTTTAAATTATTTAATTTATAGAATTTAAATGCCCTAAATTTTTCCAGAGTCTTAAATCCATTTATACATTCAAAAATATTTTTTAAATAACAAAAAAAAATAAAATCTTATTTAAAATTGCATTACAAATTTTAATGAATAATACTATTTTATCTATAAATTAATCTATAAGTATTTTAAACCTTTTACATAAAAATTTATTTTAAAAAACAAAGTATTTTTAAAATTTAATTGCAAATGGTCTACAGCTTTTGTCTAACGCTTTTCTGTGGTTCCCTAGCCCAAGTGGTTTGTGTCTAAGCACAAGCTCTTCTTCATTCCGGTCAGCATATTTTTTGAAATCTAGTCTTCCTTCTTTCAGTGTTTAACAGTGGAGTTTCTTCCCATCAGGCATCATCTACTTAGTAGATGCGACCCGACTCTTCATCTGTGAAAAATGAAAAAAAAAAAATGTCTGATATTCTTAACCAAGTGATTAAAAACTAATATCTTACATGATATAAACAAACTATTTAAAGAATCCTTTAATTTGATTGTTACCAATGTTTTTTAATATTTAAAATGTGTTTCATTAAACATATCTGCACAAACTTATTAAGAATAACAGGAAACATCCGTTAAATCTTATCACAATTTTTCTCACTGGATTCCAAAGTATCTTGCACATGTGTCTACAAAAAGTGTCATTTGAGTAGGTAGATCTCACTTTCCGAAAGGATTTGGATGTTCCGCTTTGAAAGGCAAGATTCTACGACCACACGCTGGCTGTCGGTAGGAGCTCATTTCTCAGGCAAATAAGGTTTTTTAGGTTTTTTTTTTTTTTTTTTGTATTTTAAAAAAACAAATAGCTTAAAATTCGGTAAAGATTTTGAAAAAATTTAGCAAAGATTTATTAGAATCTTGTTTACAGTTTTAACGGTTTTTTGATAGTGCTGAATCTATTTCCACTATAAAAAATGCAATTCAAACACTTTAATTCTCTGATTTTTTGAATTATTTTACCGGATTCCAACAAAAAGCTGCCATCTAGATTATTCCATACACCGGATGGACAACTTCCTTTTTTTTGCCCTAAAAATCATAAAAATTGAAACAAAATTTTAATAAAACTGACAAAAATATTTGAAAATCTAAATTACACTTCAAAAATTTCAAAGAGCCCAAAAAGTTTTTGACGGTGCAGAATCTATTTCTAACATAAAACATGTTTCAAAACACCGGTACTCCAAAATTTATTAAAATTTCTTGAATTGTTTTTCCCCAAATTCCAAGAGACAATTCCTCGACCTAGTGAAACTTCACCCATGTTTAATGGCAACCAATATTTCGGCTGCTATCCGCCCATTAATGCGGTGGCAGATACACTGCCCACCGTTAGATTTAAACAATTTTAAATCTAACGCCAATGTATCTGCCACCGCATTAATGGGCGGATAGCAGCCGAAATAAGGCTCGCCATGTTTAATCCCATATCTTTTTTACATCGATATTCACATCTGCAGGCCCTACGCGGAAAACCATTCACAGACGAGTAAAGACCACTCTCTAATCACTCCATCCCTATACTCTTCCGTGGAGTATAGTATTAGGGACGCGCTTCAGCGTTTCACTTATGGCGGCTCTTCGGTACAGCATACAGACACACGCTTCGGCTTTTCATGCCCATTGCCTTTTATGTACACTATCTCCCTATATATGTTCGCTCCCATATCCAAGCATTTATCTGTATTTCAAATCATTAACTCCCAAAGATCTGTCAATCGTCTCCACTTCTACTAAAAAAATACACTGCAATACACCTACATAGTGCCCAATGGGTATTTTAAGTTTTAACCTCTGCAACCACATAGCTTCCTGTGTGCCACCAAATATGGAGAAATCCTCCTCGCAGGAGATTAACCATGCCCATGCTCGAGCAGCTGAAGATCACGGGCAAAAGTGCCGCCAATTTAAGGGAATCCGATTGCGAAAATCGGGGAGCTGGGTAGCAGAAATTCGAATGCCCAAATCCAGAGCGAAGTTATGGCTGGGGTCATACACAAGTGCCCAACAGGCCGCCCGCGCCTACGACGCCGCAGTGTATTGTCTGAGAGGGCCTACCGCGAAATTCAATTTTCCCAATTCTGTGCCCGACATTCCCTCTGCTTCTTCCCTTTCCCGCCGCCAGATTCAGGTCGCCGCCGCCAAATATGCATTGGATCAAGTCCCGTCGAGTTCGCCCTCTTTGCAGAATATTAATAGTAAAGTGACAGAGGAAACCCAATCGCCGTCAAGACCAGATCCGGTTTCAGAAACGGAGTTGTCGAGCGATAGTCATCAAAAACCGGGGGAACAGGAATTGGATTTGTGGGAAAGTCCGTTTGAGGTATCAGGCAGCAATTATGAAGGGTGCGTGAGCCTGAGGCTGAATTTGGAGAGAATGCCATCGATTGAGGAGGTTTCGGCCTTGGAACTTATTTGCAGTACCTGGCAGCAACCCGAGCAGGAGGAGGAGCACATGAACATTTTCATAGACCCCACAGAGTTGTGGAATTTTGAATAATTGCGTGCAGGAATGTGGATTATCTGGAACATCCGCGTTCTGAAATCTTAACGACTGTCACGTGGGCCGCTTCAGCCCGGGGTGAGTTTCGAACCGGCGACCTCAAAGTTGGCTCGGAATCGGAATGATGACTGAATAACAAGAATCGGAACTAATGGACGGACATTGATAACTTTAATGTACTAAACAAATCAAGATTCTGACTGACTCTATTCTACTTTACAGGAGTTTGGATATGCATTCATTTCGACTCCGGATATCTGCTTTTGCCTGCACCTGTCGCATGGCAGAGCAGATTGTTTTTTCTATTAAATGAAATTGAAAATGGTTAGAGATAATTTACTTTATAGTTGTTTACGGAGGTCTAGGAATTGCACCAATAGTTAAAAGTGGTTTTAGCAGTAGTACATGTTTTTTTTTTATGGTGGAAATAGATTTAACATCATCAAAAATCAGAAGGATGCCCAAAATCTTGAAGTTTGATAACTATAATCTGGATTTACAAAAAAATGTCAGATTTTATAAAAAATTAATCCAATTTCCATAATTTTCAGAGGAAAAATATTTGTATAGGAAGTTTTATACAGTGTCTTATGATGTTGTCACTAAATATAAAATTAGTACATCTATATAAATTAAATAGTTTATAAATAACAAGAGCTGAGGATATATTTCAAATTGTCAAGATTTAAAAAAATTCACTGAATTGTATATTTATTTTAAATCATTATTAATAATTATAAAAATACTAATATATAAGTTAAATATATATCTATATATGTTAAAAAAAACATGTAAATAGGTTTTGTTACATGACAATGGGCTAATACCATGGTTTATTAATATTACATGCTTAAAAGATCATAACTAATGTTCATATGGTACATATTCATATGACAATTTTTCAATCAATTTAATTAAAATGACAACATGACAACGATTTTTGAGATAAACGTCAACTTTTGATATTGCTACTAAGATATTTTAGAATATTACATGGAGGTTAAATCTTTACCATCCACTTAATAATTATTGATAATTAAATTAAAATTATAAAAATTATATTCCAAAATAGATATAACTATACAAATTAAAAAATAGTAATAATGAAAAAATATTTGAATGTCGGTCATAATTTCACTTTAATTTCACATCAAACTTTATATAGAGATAAAATAATTGAAAGTAAAAAATTCTAACTTCATCTATATTTACTTTCTACATTCTCCTCAGTGTGAAATTGACAAGTTATTACAATACAATATTGATATTACAATGCAACTGCATTCAATATATATATATATATATATATATATATATATATATATATATATATATATATAACATAATTTTATATCATCGTTATATAAATATATAAAGTAATTGATATTAAAAAAATTCTTATATTTTGACTTTCCATTAAGAAGATGCTTAAATTATTAAATTTTAATATATGACATTTACAAAATATTAATAGCTAGAAAAATTTGAATGTAAGACATTTCTAAAAAATACTAATAACATAAATAACTTAATGTAAATATCTATCTATCAATCTATATGGAGAGAGAGTGACTTGATTTGGATCTTGGGGGCTAAGATATGAGAAACTTGAGTGCAAGAGAGAAGAAGAAAACACACAAAGAAACTCTTAATTAAAATAAGAGAAATAAATACAACTACAGTGTTGTGGACCAATATGTCCTTTTACAAAGTGAGGCCAATTAGTTATAGTATAGGTAAATACTAGGTGGATGCCACTTTCTATTCCGGACAAGGTCAGATCTTAAAGAAATGGTCCTCTCTTGAATATGTGCCAGGTGAAGAGAAGGGTTTGGTCTAGTTGACCTGCCTTCTTCCATTTGTCGATAGCCCAATCAAAGTGTTTGAGACAAGGGTTTTGTGTGGTTGAGCCATAATTATGATGAATGAAGGTTCAAGGATAGAGTTACCCTATAATGCTTGTGGGCCAACTATGATGCTAACAGTATGTGACTTAGCAAATGGACTTAAATGGCAAGGATTTTATGTGGTTGACCCATAACCATGGGTTTGAGGGTGACCTGTGACCACGATGAATGAAGGTTCGAGGGTAGAGATACCCTGTAATGGTTATGGGCCAACTAGGGTACCGAGCAAATGGACTTCGATGGTAAGGGTAAGGGTTTGGTGTGTTTTTTTGTGTGGTTATCATGGTTTTATGGGGTGACCTGAACCATTATGAAAAGGGGTCTGAGGATAGAGATAATCTGTAATGATTTTGAGGTAACTATGAATCTTTAATCTTTTAGATAACCATTTTTTAATCTTGAATCCTATTAGTTCTTATAAAATTTATTTTGGTTGTAATTTTTCTTAGGAGGCACATTTTTAGGCCTCAAAATTCCCTGTGGGATGAATTGGTATAAAATGATAATCCGTTCCATTCTAGATTCATCATGAATGTGCTATATCAACTCCACCATGAGTTCTAACCTTTCTAAGATTTTACTGATATTTTAAAATTAGGAAGCATGACATTGTTGACCCTTGAAGGGATTCTACTATCGATTTGTAATATCTCCCTTATGATATCATTATTTTAAGGAAGTAGTGGGGATGTTAAATCCATGATTCTTCTGAGACAAGAAGCAACTGTGAGCGTGAATTTTTCATCAAGATGTTCCCAAAGTTTGGGTTGTATTAATGCAAGCATGGATGGCTTGAGAGCCTAGTTGAGTTTCTTCTCTTTGCATTAGCTTCCACACTAGAAGAAGACAAGTGTCAATTCCTTTCCAAAATATGTTCCGAGTTTTGGACGTATCAATGCAAGCATGGATGGCTTGAGGGCCTAGTTGAGTTTCTTCCATTCTAGCTTCCCACCCTAGACAAACAAGTGTCTAATTCCTCCCACTTACGAAGTCACTTTGTTGGTTTTAATTAGGATCTAAGTGGTAGGGGAACACTTTCATTTTACATCTTCCTTCAATATATCCTTTAAACTGTTGTAGGATGACATGAATCTTACGATGAAAAATTTGTTGTTGATCTTGCTTTTTGTTTTGTAAATTGTTGCCATTTCAGAAAATAATTCTTGACTTAGAGAACCAACCAATATATTACTATGTTAATTCTAAAATGGTTTCCCAAAAATAAATAAATAAATGAAATTATAGCTTGGATCAAATCTCAACCTTCTTTCTTCAGCAAATTCATATATATATAAAACAAAATCCCCTTTATATGAATAAATTATAGCTCCCAATGTGATCCCCTAATACTATTCTTCTCCTTAAACACGGTCTGCTCCACGATTACCGTGTAATTGAAATTCATTAGTGTGTCATCTCAACGAACATAGAGGCTACTATGTATGGATCAAAAGATTTTTCCAGTGCAACAGTGACAGTTGTAATATGCGTGGCTCTAGACGGAATGTGATCAGCCCTTCTCGTACAATGTGCCTTTTAAATAATGTGAATATCCTAAGCATCCAACTCCACTACAATAATAAACAACCAAGCAAAAGGCTCCCTCAAACTTATAAGTGGGAAATCAGAAAAATAATCGTGCCCATTATAGAACTGTATTCCAAGCGCATCACATGAATTGAATCGTCTCGTGAAATAACCAACCTCCTCCATGCTTTTGAACTTAGCCCTATCCCAGTGATCCCCACTGTTCTCGATCCCTGAAGAAAGAATTGATGACGTGCCCCTTTTTTTTTCCCTCCTTTAAAAAATAAATTAACAGGCCTATTTCACTTTCACTAATCATGTTGTGTAATTTGAAAATAATGATCAAAAATATTTTTAAAGCAGGAAAAAATTAAAAGAACCCAAGTATTAAAGAAAAACATCAATGTCATTAAAACATTCATCTTAAGTAATGCATCCGAAAAAATCCCTTATGGTTCTTGTTCGCTGGATTTCTATGTAGCACAAACTACATTCTCATCTAAAGATGAAAAAAAGCGAAAAAAAGGAGGTTCAAAACGTCAAAAATATATCTCTAACACTGCTCCCACAATGAACATCTAATTTTTCTCATCTTTTTCTGCCTATGTGGCCTTCTTTATTCGAACTCCTACCAATCGCTTGTTCATTCTTTCAATATGCTGTCGACCACACCCCACATCACCTCTATATCGCTAGTTCTACATGTCGGTCTGATCCAACGGTCTTGTTCCACACAAAGGGTCAAATCGGTGTCATGCTCCAATCCGATGGATTTCCAAATTGGCCATGCAATACTGCAGTGTTTTCCATGGCAAATTGGTCAATTTGCCATTGAACCCTATTCACGTTAAGCTTATGTACCTCACTCGATCTCTGTTGGATAGGTAGAATATTCAAACACACAAATAATACAAGTATTTTACACATGAAACAATGATCTTCAATTACTCTAAATCACAATCAGTACAATGAATCTAGTGAAAGGTATTTAACCTAAATTGATATACATACACTCTCACATAACTCAACTTCATCAAGTCACACTTAACTCACTCTCTAACTCACTTACCAAATATATCTATCACTCAACTCAACTAACTCACTTAACTCACTTAACTAATTCTCTTACAATACATACTAAAGATAATTACATATTTTAACAATCTCGTTATGGTGGCTCATGACTTTGCAAGATTTTTGGCCTTGAACACATTGAACTGAATGTGATCGCAGTTCAAACTGATGTGTCTTAACATGTGATGACTCCTCATCATAAAATATTTCCATCGATCCCAACACAAGAAATCTGATCTTTGTGCACCAAGTGGCTTGCCACAAATGACAAACTCGTATAATGGGAATGTAATCATCCACAAATTCTCTTTGTGACTGGGCAATGATTATGTGGAAATGTTATTCCTTGTGAGAGGGTGAGACTCACCTGTGACTATCTTCAGGTATGCTATATTTGTTATGCTTGCTACGCTCCCTCTCCCAATTATTTAAGAAAATAACTACAGTAATTATTTCTAGAAAACCAACTGTAGTGATTTCCTTAATTTATGGAAACCAACTGCAGTAATTTCCTTAAATTAAGGAAATCAACTACAGTTAATTAATTTGTTGTTTGGAGCTTCTGCAGTGGTCCATTACTCCCACTACAGTTCTCTATCATGATTTGTGGAACACTTGACACATAGCCAATAGAATCTCGATGGAAGCTTGGCTATAAATTCTTCTATTTGGTCCCCAAGCTTACTAACTCAATCCCCTTCAGCTTTACACCATCAAGTTAGAGTTTGCAGAGTTTGGAAGTGCCTTCAGATTTTAGAAAAGGTGCGGGGGTAAGAGTGATAGTTTGCCAATCTCGTGGATGTTTGCTCATGAATTTTTCTTACTGCTGTACCGAGTTGAGCTAATGGCTGGCCTGTTGAGCTGATCGTTAGCACTGATAGATTTTGCTCTGGTGTCCTTTTATCACCAATACACACAATAATCTGTTTACGGCCATCTGTTAAGAGATTTGTGTTGCTGAAGGGCAACAAAATTTATGCTTATTTTTTTATTTAGAACTTGAAAGAAAGATTCACCTGCGCAGTCAAAATAGGAGTTGAAATTCTAATAGAAATACTGTTATCATAGATATTTCTATTCATATTATCATTGGCTTAGTATTCTAAGGCGTAGCCAAAAGTCCAAATAGATTTTCTATATTGTGGAGGTCTGTTTCGTTTCCCTAAAAGAATCTTCAATAAACCATTTCTTGGAGTACTTCTTGGAGTGTTCATTCATGCGCAGATTTCACCCCTGCAAAACTAAAGAATTCATCAATGGCTAGAGGTATGTTTTTATTGGGCATTAAAGTTTTATATTCTGCATTTAAGAATTGTTTTTTAATTGCTAACATTTGGTATCGGAGCCAAGTTACATCTCTGCCTTGGTGATTTATAGACATGTTTGGCTAAATGTTTTATTTTTAGAATTTTCTGAATTAAAACATTTATTTGGAAATATGTCTAATTTTTGCTCAATTTGCATGAATATTATAGTTTTATTTATGCAAATTATCGTTATTCTTATATCTTGTTAGTTTTTATAAGAAATAATGTCTAGGGATCCATATAATTTTTTAATTGATTAGAGAATAGCCACAACATCTCTAATTAAATAAAAATATATATTATGATTGATTAGGATCACATAAAGAATATTTAGACATTAATTGTAATTAATTATATTAAATATAATAAATCTTATCCCACAGGAATTTTTGTCATATTTATGTAATTAATTAGGATAAAATATTCATAACTTACCCACAGGAGTTATGAATTAATAGTTTTATTATAAAGTTAAAAAGTAAGATAGAATTTATATCAAATTATAATCATAATATACCCTTAGAATTATGAATTAAGTGAATAATTTGATAAATTATATCATAAAGAATAATTGAATCTGCTTGAATTGAAAATTTATTCCACAGACAAATTTTATGTCATTAGATTCAATATTAAGCATGATTTACATTGGTAAAGCATGAAAATTTTATCTAGGCCTCAATTTTAACATAAGCATGTGATCTTTAATTTTATGCAGTTGTGCAACCTGTAAATTTCTCTGAAATTCGTACTGATATCCCTGAAATTAAGGGAGATAACTATAAGGTCTGGAAGGAGAGAGTTCTCCTTCATTTGGGGTGGATGGACATAGACTATGCTATTAGGAAAGATGAACCACCAAAACTCACTAATACTAGCACTGCAGCGGATATCACGCTTTATGAACGATGGGAACGATCTAATCACCTAAGCGTGATGTTCATTAAGACTAAAATTTCAGCTAGTATTCGTGGTTCCGTTGAACAGCATGAAAAGGTCTGAGACTTGTTGAAAGCCATTGATGATCAATTCGTCACTTCAGACAAGGCACTAGCAAGCACCCTAATTATGAAGTTCTCATCCCTAAGGCTCACTAGTGTAAAAGGTGTGCGCAAGCACATCATGCAAATGAGGGACACTGCGGCTCAATTGAAGAAACTCGAGGTTGAAATATCAGATTCTTTCCTGGTGCACTACATCCTGAACACCCTTTCGAACCAATACGGACTCTTCAAAATCTCATACAACACACATAAGGATAAATGGTCAATTAATGAACTCATGACCATGTGTGTTCAAGAGGAAGAGAGACTGGTGATGGAAATGGGAGAAAGTGCAATGCTGGCAACGCAAGGAAAGGGAAAATCTCAAGCCAATCAGAAAGGGAATGGTAAAATACCTCCTCAAGTCGATATAAAGAAGGATTCCAAGTGTTTCTTCTATAAAAAGAAGGGACACATGAAGAAGGAATGCGCCAAATTTTAGAAATGGCTTGAAAACAAAGGTAATCTACTCTCGTTTGTTTGTTATGAATCTAATATGCTTAATTTCAATATTAACACCTGGTGGATTGATTCTGGATCAACAATTCACATTTCGAATTCCTTGCAGGGTTTGCAAAACCTAAGGAAGCCAGTGGGAAGTGAGAAAAGCATATTATTAGGAAATAAGATGGACTTGCATGTGGAAGCTATAGGCACATGCTATTTAACTTTAAGTAGTGGCTTTGTTTTAGAATTAGAAAAGACCTTTTATGTACCAAGTTTTTCTAGAAACTTGATTTCAGTTTCAAGGATTTTACCTTTTCGATATTCCTTTAACTTTCCAGAAACATCCTTCAGTTTATTTTATAAATATGATTATGTTGGGAATGGTATTTTTTCTAATGGTCTTTATTGCATTAATTTACAAAACAATGTCACTTATGATTCAATGCATGTTCACACTGGCACTAAAAGATGTGTTATTGATGAAAATTCCTCTAAATTATGGCACAGGAGACTAGGTCATATCTCCATCGAAAGAATTAAAAGATTGGTAAATGAAGGGGTACTTAATACTCTGGATTTTACTGATTTTGAGACTTGTGTGGACTGCATAAAGGGAAAGCAGACCAACAAGTCAAAGAAAGGTGCCAATAGGAGTTCACACATATTAGAGATCATACATACTGATATATGTAGTCCAGACATGGACTCACATGGTCAGAGATACTTCATCTCTTTTATAGATGATTACTCACAATATATGTATCTCTACATGCTTCATAAAAAGAGCGAAGCATTAGATGCCTTTAAGATTTTTAAGGTTAAAGTAGAGAAAAAATGCGGCAAGAAAATTAAGATCGTGAGATCAGATAGAGGTGGAGAATATTATGGTAGATGCACAGAGGATGGACAAGCACCTGGGCCATTCGCAAAATTTCTTCAAGAGCATGTGATTGTTGCTCAATACACCATGCTTGGTTCACCTGCCCAGAATGGTGTAGCAGAAAGAAGAAACCGAAGATTATTAGACATGGTGCGAAGTATGCTTATCAGCTCCAATCTTCATAAATCATTGTGGACTGAAGCACTTAAGACGACAGTGTATATATTAAACTGAGTTCCAACCAAGGTTATTCCTAAAACGCCATTTGAATTATGGAAAGGTTGGAAACCAAGTTTGCGACATATGCGCATTTGGGGATGCCCATCTGAAGTGAGAGTATATAATCCACAAGAGAAGAAGCTGGACCCAAGGACCATTAGTGGGTATTTCATTGGATATGCTGAAAGGTATAAAGGTTACAGATTTTATTTTCCATCTAACAGCACTAGGATTGTGGAATCAAGAAATGCAAAGTTTCTTGAAAATGACTTGATCAGTGGGAGAGATCAAACTAGGAACATAGTTTTTGAGAAGGATCATTCAAAATATCAACCTTCCACCTCAAGTGATAGATTGGTTATTATTCACATCACCCCTCAAGTACAAACTGGTGTTGAACAACCAATTGTTGAAGTTCCACAAGCTGCTGACGACATTCCAGTAGATCAGATAGTTCAAGAATTGCCAAGAATTCTTAAACAACGAGTTGAACCACATACTTCTTAGGAAGATGGTGGTACAACATTAAGAAGATCTACTAGATCAAAGAGATCAAAAATTCTTGATGATTATGTTGTGTATCTGCAAGAATCTGACTACATTATTAGAGCCGAAAATGATCCCGAGTCCTTTTCACAAGCCATGAGTTGCAAAGAATCAAAATTATGGTACGATGCCATGAAGGAAGAGATGAATTCTATGAAGAGTAACGAAGTCTGGGATCTTGTTGAGTTGCCTAATGGTGCAAAATCCATTGGATGTAAATGGGTCTTTAAGACAAAGAAAGACTCATTGGGCAACATTGAGAGATACAAGGCAAGACTTGTTACAAAGGGATTCACTCAGAAAGAAGGAATCGATTACACGGAGACTTTCTCTCCTGTATCTAAGAAAGATTCCTTGCACGTTATTATGGCATTAGTAGCCCATTTTGACTTGGAGTTGCACCAAATGGATGTGAAAAGGGCATTTCTCAATGGATATCTAGAGGAGGAGGTTTACATGAAACAACCTGAAGGATTCTCCTCTAGTGATGGTGAGCAATTGGTTTGCAAGCTCAAGAAATCATTATATGGTTTAAAACAAGCATCTCGCCAATGGTATTTGAAATTTCATAATGTAATTTCTTCTTTCAGTTTTGTAGAAAACATTATGGATGAATGTATATACCTTAAAGTGAGTGGGAGTAAAATCTGTTTTCTTGTTTTATATGTGGATGATATTTTGCTAGCAACTAATGATAAGGGTTTGCTGCATGAGGTGAAACAATTCCTCTCTAAAAATTTCGATATGAAGGATATGGGTGAGGCATCTTATGTCATTGGCATTAAGATCCATAGAGACGGATTTCGAGGCATCTTGGGTCTGTCTCAGGAAACCTATATTAATAAAATTTTAGAGAGATTTCAGATGAAGGATTGTTCACCAAGTGTCGCTCCCATTGTGAAGGGTGATAGGTTCAGTTTGAACCAATGCTCTAAGAACAACTTTGAAAGGGAAAAAATGAAGAACATTCCATATGTTTCTGCTATCAGAAGCCTAATGTATGCTCATGTTTGCACAATACCTAACATTGCATTTGTTGTGGGAATGTTGGGATGATATCAGAGTGATCTAGGTTTAAACCACTGGAAAGCTGCAAAGAAAGTAATGAGGTACCTTCAAGGAACCAAAAACTACATGCTTATGTATAGACAGACGAACAATTTGGAAGTGATTGGCTACTCAGATTCTAACTTTGCTGGATGTGTTGATTCACGCAAATCAACATTAGGATACATTTTTATGATGGCCGATGGAGCTGTATCATGGAGGAGTGCCAAGCATACCTTGATTTCCACTTCCACTATGGAAGCCGAGTTCGTCTCCTTTTTTGAGGCTACTTTACATGGTGCATGGCTTAAGAGTTTCATTTATGGGCTTAGAATTATGGATTCTATCTCTAAGCCATTAAGAATATATTGCGACAATTCAGCTGCTGTTTTTATGGCTAAGAACAACAAAAGTGGGAGTCGAAATAAACACATCGACATTAAGTATTTAGCTATAAGGGAACGTGTTAAAGAAAATAAAGTGGTCATTGAGCACGTTATCATTGAGTTGATGGTCGTTGATCCTTTGACTAAGGGCATGCCACCATTTAAATTCAAGGATCATGTAATGAATATGTGACTTGGTTCCATTATGTAGATTCTCATTGTAAGAACAATGTTATTTTTAATGAAATTCTTATTGTGATGTTTTTCTCATATTTATGTGCACCTTAATTTGATTTGAGAGAATTCATCTGTGTAGGACCAAGAATAAATGTGGGGTTTATTCATTAATAAATTGTTGCCACATAAATTTTAATAAGAATAAATACATAGTAATACATGGAAGATGATACTCATCATTAGAGGACTTATCGCCATGATTCATGTATCTATTACTTAATACAGATTATCAATGGGTTTTAAGATGAGACATTAAGAGTGGAAGTATGGTTAAGTGGGAGAATGTTACGCTTGTTACGCTCCCTCTCCCAATTATTTAAGGAAATAACTACAATAATTATTTATGGAAAACCAATTGCAGTGATTTCCTTAATTTATGGAAACCAACTGTAGTAATTTCCTTAAATTACGGAAATCAACTACAGTTAATTAATTTCTTGTTGGGAGCTTCTGAATTGGTCCATTACTCCCACTGCAGTTCTCTACCATGATTTGTGGAACACTTAACACATAGCCAACATAAGCTTGATGGAAGCTTGGCTATAAATTCTTCTGTTTGGTCCCCAAGCTCACTAACTCAACCCCCTTCAGCTTTACACCATCAAGTTAGAGTTTGCAGAGTTTGGAAGTGCCTTCAGATTTTAGAAAAGGCGTGGGGGTAAGAGTGATAGTTTGTCAATCTCGTGGATGTTTGCTCATGAATTTTGCTTACTGCTGTACCAATTTGAGCTAATGGCTGGCCTGTTGAGCTGATTGTTAGCGATGATAGATTTTTCTCCGTTTTCCTTCTATCACTAATACACACAATAATCAGCCATCCGTTGAGAGACTTGTGTTGCTGAAGGGCAACAAAATTTATGCTTATTTTTTTTATTTAGAACTTGAAAGAAAGCTTCACCTGCACAGTCAAAATAGGAGTTGAAATTCTAATAGAAATACTATTATAATAGATATTTCTATTCATATTATCATTGGCTTAGTATTCTAAGGCGTAGTCAAAAGTCCAAATAGATTTTCTATATTGTGGAGGTCTGTTTCGTTTCCCTAAAAGAATCTGCAATAAACCATTTGTTGGAGTACTTCTTGGAGCATTCATTCATGCGCAGATTTCATCCCTGCAAAACTAAATAATTCATCAATGGTTGGAGGTATGTTTTTACTGGGCATTAAAGTTTTATATTCCGCATTTAAGAATTGTTTTTTAATTGCTAACAATAATTATTCCTTGTGAGAGGGTGAGACTCACTTGTGACTATAATGGTATGCTAGAAACCCTAAAAATGATACCGCAATTCGATCCTGAAATGGAATTCAAATTTTATATTAGACACCCTAAAAATGATACCCAGCTTCAATGGTTTCAATTTCTTTAATCAAAATAAAAAAAATCGACTAGCACAACATTTCATGGCAGCTCAATTGGAAAAACCCCAAAAATATATATATGTTTTGGTACCTCGTGGAATGATATGAAAAAGACAACTTCAAATCAACACTCATAAATAAATTGGCAAAAACTAACATATATATATATATATATATATATATATATATATATATATATATATATATATATATATATATATATATATATATCTATATATATATATATATATATATATATATATCATATATATTTGTGCATATAATGAGATGATGAAGAACAACTTCAAATCAAACTCAATGATGGATAGGTAATTTATTTCCAATGGTAAACTAGGGTGATTATGGAGAACCACTGATATTGATGAGATTTTAGTCAGGGTGATTATAGGAGATTATCTAAAATTAGTTCTTCTTCAAGTTCTCTACCTTGTTTCAAAATTAATCTACAATAAATTTTGAGGTTGCAGGAAAACCAACTCTGATACTATAAGATCATAAATATCTAAATAATCAACAAGTATGGTAGAATTAAATGTTTTCATAAAAAATACTTTTAACAAAACATTGAACACAAAGGATTTGGAAATATGTGCCCCTTATTTCAATTAGTACTTAAAAAATGAGATATGCTCAAATACAAGCAAAATAATGGATCCCTTGCCTCGGTATACACTAGTCTTGCTCAATGCACAAGAAAAGAAACACGTTGAAGCACAAACTTGAACCCTGAATGAATCCACTAGGTAGATTACACCCACTTGTTGTTTGTGGGATCAAACTAGAACAAGCCTTGTCAAGTTCTCAACAAATACAAAATAGATAAACAACTCAAGGCGATCCAAAGATCTAACTCATATTCCCCTTGATCCAAAGACCTAACTCCTATCTTTTTAGTGGGCTTGATGGATTCTTTAGAAAACCTTATTTTATTATTTTCCATAAAAAAGAAAAAAACACATATCATGAAAAAATCTCATAAAATAAACCAATACCATATTAATAAATACCATAAATAAATTCCATATAAAAAAATATTGCATACAATTACATAACTTTCATAAAACAATACAACTAGAGAAATTACATAAAGCAATCATAAGGGATTCATTATCAACCACATTCCCTTTATTTCGTATTGCGGGAGGGAGCATGAAAATGAAATTACATCAATTTGAAAGATTTTCATTTCTTGGAATTTTTCCTTATTGTTTTGAATTCCTTGAGGTATCGGTTATTTAAATCTATTTTGAAGGAACTGGTGTGTGGGAAAATATTGTTGGGTTTGTTGTATAGCTCTTAACCTTCATCTTCAAACTTTTTTGGGTTTCATTATTAAAGAGGATGGTAGGTTAATTATATGGAATGGTAAGTTAGAATTTTTTCAAAAACTTGGTGTGGGGTCAATAACTTTTGGGTTTAGGTGTAATTTTTTCTTTATTTTTTTTTAGATTAATTAGAGAATTCAAGGTGCAATAAGGTGATGGTAGTCATAAGAAACATGGCTAGGGTGGTCAATGGTACATATACATGCCCTATTTGCAAGTTAGTTGATGTAAATAAAACTTTTAGAAGGCATAAAGCCATCATCATAAGGAACAAAGTAATTTGTCAACATTTTAGAGGAAACCAATAAAGATGTTGAAATTGCATTGGTAATGTAAATTATGTAGCAAGAAAAGCTGTAATTTTCTTTGAATTGCAAAGTGAATATGTTTCTCTTAAGAATAATGTGACTAATATAATTAAGTGTCAAAATATGACACTTTCAATGGCTCTTTTGTTAGTGGATTCCATAAGCAATAAGGAGGGATAAACACTACAATTGGTGGACATGGAAATGGAATCAAAACAAGTCAATACAGAACTAAAGTCCTGTTGAATTAGACACTTTCTGTAATTATGCTTAATATTTTTTAAAAATTGCTTATTATTAAGTGAAATTTGATAAGAAGACATATGTTTTCTTTTTAATTTAAATATGTCATCATAAAGTGAGAATTACAAATTTTGAACCCCTCTAATACTATTACAAAAACAATATTCAATGTGTACTTTCATGCAATCTCTCTATATATATGTATAACTTCTTAAAGTTGTTATAATAACAAATTAAATAAACATAAATATATAAATAAATAAAAAAGACATCATATTTTATTATACTTCAAACTATATAATATATATACATTTATTAAAGAAATTAGATATCATAATATTGTTGAATATTAAACAAATTACATCTTTATAAATGTTCTATACAAATTTATACACATAAACTGACTAAAAATATTATTTATTTATTTTATATGTGAGTGGGACTAATCGGCTAAATATGTGGTTGAAAGAAATGTTATTATGGTCTTCATCCAAGTTGATTTCTATATAGAATTGAATTTACAAATAATATTATTATAATAATTTATTTATTAGCTAAACAATTAATTTTTTTATATTTTTCCTAGTTAATTTTAATCAAAATTAAAAATAGAAGTTTAAGTTGTTTAATTTATATAATTTAAATGCCCTAAAATTTTTCAAGATCTTAAATCCATTATACATTAAAAAAATATATTTTAAATAATAAAAAAAAGTCAAAAATATTATTTAAAATTACATTACCAAATTTTGATAGAAAAAAATATTTTGTCAATAAATTAAACTATACATATTTTTACATATAAATTCATTAAAAATATAAAGTTAAAAAACAAAGTATATTTAAAATTTAATTGCCACGTTTTTATGTGTTTCCCCAGTGCAGATGGTTTGTGTCTACGCACAAGCTCTTCTTCATTCCGGTCAGCATATTTTTTGAAATCTAGTCTTCCTCCTTTATAGTCTTTAGCAGTGGAGTTTCTTCCCATTAGGCATGGCTCTTCAGCTGTGAAAAATTGACAAAAACTGTCATTGATATTCTTAACCAAGTGATCAAAAACTAATATCTTACATGATATATACACTAATGTTTTTTAATATTTAAAATGTTTTCTATTATCAATTAATATTTAATACATATCTGCACAAACTTACTAAAAACTAATATCCTGATATAAATAAACAATTTAAAAAATCCTTTGAATTGATTGTTATCAATGTTTTTAATATTTAAAATGTTTTCTATTATTAATTAATATTTAATACATATCTGCACAAACTTATTAAGAATATTAGGAAACATCCATTAAATGTGATCACAAAATTTTCCAAAAAAGTCAGCTTACGTCATTTGAGTGGGTAGATCTCACTCGATTCCAAAGTATCTTGCACATGTTTAAGAATAAGCTTGCTTTTTTTGCTTCCAAATTAAGGAAATTGTTTTTATTTCCTGGAAATTATAGAAATTGAGGTGAGATTTTAGTAAAATTTAGTAGAGATATTTGGAAAATTTAGATTGTACTTGAAAATTTTAAAGATTTTGGATGCTGGAAAAGTTTTTGATGATGTTGAATCTATTTCGACTATCAAAAACATGTTTTGATCACTGCTACTCCAAACATTTCTAAAAAAAGTCAGCTTATGTCAATTGAGTAGGTAGATCTCACTCGCAGAAATATTTGAAAATCTATATTGCACTTGATAAACTTCAAGATTTTGGGTGTTGGGAAAGATTTTGATAGTGCTGAATTCATTTCAGCCATAATCAAAATTTAATTTTTAATAAAATCTGGCAGAAATATTTGAAAATCTAAATTACACTTGACAAACTTTAAGATTTTAGGTGTCCATAAATTTTTTGATGATGCTGAATCCATTTCAGCCATAATCAAAATTTCTTAATCCCCAAATTTTAACTATTTTTAACCATCGAGACAATTCCTCGACCTAGTGAAACTTCACCCATGTTTAATCCCAAATCTTTTTACATCGATATTCACATCTGCAGGCCCTACGCTGAAAACCATTCCCAAACGAGTAAAGACCACTCTCTATTCACGTTTTCAAAATTGGGCCATCCATCCTCTTCTAAGCAATCCTTTACCATGGCAGCTCTTCCGTGGAGTATAGGGACACGCGCTTCAGCGTTTCACTTATGGCGGCTCTTCGGTACAGTATACAGACACACGCTTCGGCTTTTCACGCCCATCGCCTTTTGTGTACACCATCTTCCTATGTATATTCGCTTCCATAGCTTAATTCAACCCATATCCAAGAATTTATCTGTATTTGAACTCATTAAAGTCCCAAAGATCTGTCAATCGTCTCCACTTCTACTAAAAAATACACTGCAATACACCTACATAGTGCCCAATCGGTATTTTAAGTTTTAATCTCTGATACCACATAGCTTCCTGTGTGCCACCAAATATGGAGAAATCCTCCCCGCAGGACCATGACCATGCCCATGCTCGAGCAGCTTAAGATCGCGGGCAAAAGTGCCGCCAATTTAAGGGAATCCGATTGCTAAAATGGGGGAGCTGGGTAGCAGAAATTCGAATGCCCAAATCCCGAGCGAAGTTATGGCTGGGGTCATACACAAGTGCCCAACAGGCCGCCAGCGCCTACGACGCCGCTGTGTATTGTCTGAGAGGGCCTACCACCAAATTCCATTTCCCCAATTCTGTGCCCGACATTCCCTCTGCTTCTTCCCTTTCCCGCCGCCAGATTCAGGTCGCTGCCGCCAAATATGCATTGGATCAAGTCCCTTTGAGTTCGCCCTCTTTGCAGAATATTAATGGTAAAGTGATAGAGGAGACCCAATCGCCGTCAAGGCCGGATCCGGTTTCAGAAACGGAGTTATCGAGCGATAGTCATCAAATATCGGGGGAACTGAAATTGGATTTGTGGGAAAGTCCGTTTGAAGTATCAGGCAGCAATTATGAAGGGTGCGTGAGCCTGAGCCTGAATTTGGAGAGAATGCCATCGATTGAGGAGGTTTCGGCCTTGGAACTTATTTGCAGTACTTGGCATTTTGAATAATTACTTACAGGAATGTGGATTATCCGGAACATCCACGTTCTGAAATCTTAACGACTGGCACGTGGGCCGCTGCAGCGCAGGGCGAGTTTCGAACCGGCGACCTCTTTATTCATGACCCAGCCAAAGTTGGCTCGGAATCGAATAAAAATAACTTTAATGTACTAAAAAATATATCAAGATTCCGAGTCTATTCTACTTTACAGGATTTTGGATATTTATTCATTACGACTCTGGATTTCCGCTTGTTTGTCTGCACCTGTCGCATGGCAGAGCATATTGTTTTTTTAATTAAACGAAAATGAAAATGGTTTGACATAATTTACTTCATAGTTGTTTGTGGAGGTGGAGGAATTGCCCAAATAGGTAAAAGTGGTTCTAGCAGTAGATAGTGAAAATTCATTCAACATCATGAATAATTTTAAAGGCATCTGAAATCTTTACAGAAATCTTTGTCATATTTTATTAAAAATTTGCCCAATTTTCATAATTTTCAGAACAAAAAAGCAATTTTTTTTTTTAATAATTTGTGTGGAAGGCTTTCCACACTTTAGTATGATGTTGTCACTGAATATAAAATTAGTACATCTATATAAATTAAATAGTTTGTAAATGACAAGAGCTTAGAATATATTTCAAGTTGTCAAGATCTAAAAAAATCCTAAAATTAATTGAGTTATATATTTATTTGAAAAATACTAATATATATGTGTGTGTGTGTTAAAAAAAACATGTAAATAGATTTTGTTACATGACAATGGGCTAATACCATGGTTTATTAATACTAGATGCCCAAAAGACCATAACTAATGTTCATATTGTACATATTCATATGACAAATTTTTAATATTGATTTAATTAAAATGACAAAAATGCATAATTATTTTTGAGATAAACCTCAACTTTTGATAGTGCTACTAAGATGTTCTAGAATATTACACGAAGGTTAAATCTTTACTCTCCACTTAATAATTATTCAGAATTAAATTAAAATTATGATAGACTTATTCCAAAATAGATATGACTATACAAATTAAAAAATAGTAATAATGAAAAAATATTTGAATGTCGGTCATAATTCCACTTTAATTTCACATCAAACTATATATAGAGATAAAATAATTGAGAATAAAAAATTTTAACTTCATTTATAATTACTTTCTACATTCTCCTCAATAGGAAATTGACAAATTATATATATATATATATATATATATATATATATATATATATATATATATATATGAAGTAAAGTAATTGATACTAATAACCAAAACATATTCCAGTATAAATCATAAATAAAATATTTCAATGTTCATATTAAGTAACATAATTTTATGTCAATTTTATATATAGGCAGATAAAGTAATTGATATTAAAAAAATTCTTATATTTCAACTTTCCATTAGGAAGATGTTTAATTTATTAACTTTTAATATATGACATTTATAAAATATTAATAAATAAAAAATTGAATGTAAGGCATTTCTAAAAATATTAATAACATAAATAATTTAATGTAAATATCTATTTATCTATCTATATCTATATGGAGAGAGAGTGACTTGATTTGGATCTTGGGGGCTAGGATATGAGAAACTTGAATGCAAGAGAGAAGAAGAAAACACACAAAGAAACTCTTTATTAAAATAAGAGAAATAGTTACAACTACATTGTGGTGGACCAATATGCCCTTTTACAAAGTGAGGCTAATTAGTTATAGTATAGGTAAAAACTGGGTGGATGTCACTTTCTATTGAGATCAATTCTCCCTCTTTATAAGCTTTTGTTGAATATGTGCCAATGAAGAGAAGGGTTTGGCCTAGTTGACCCATAACCTTGGGTTTGTGGATGACCCAAAACCAAGTGTTGTTAAACCAAAGGGTTTTGTGTGGTTGAGCCATAACCATGATGAATGAAGGTTCAAGGATAGAGTTACCTTATAATGCTTGTGGGCCAACTATGATGCTAACAATATATGACTTAGCAAACGGACTTAGATGGCAAGGATTTTGTGTGGTTGACGCATAACCATGGGTTTGTGGGTGACTAGTGACCACGATGAATGAAGGTTCAAGGGTAGAGATATCCTGTAATGCTTATGGGCCAACTAGGATACTGAGAAAATGGACTTCAATGATAAGGGTTTTGTGTGGTTGACCAATAATTGTGGTTTTATTGGTGACCTGAACCATTATGAACAATGGTCATAGGATAGAGATAATCTATAATGCTTTTGGGCCAACTATGAATCTATTAATATTTTAGATACCATTTTTTAATCTTTTTACTTTTTAACTCCAAAAAAAAAGGTGAATCATCCCCCATGGTTGACATCATCATCTTGAATCCTATTATTTCTTATAAAGTTTATTTTGGTTGTAATTTTTTCTTAGGAGGCACATTTTAGACCTCAAAATTCCCCTAATGGGATGAATTGATGTAAAAGTTCTGGAACACTTGAAATATGGGATGAATTGATGTACAAGTTCTGGAACACTTGAAATATGGGATGAATTGATGTAAAAGTTCTGGAACACCTGAAATATTAAGTCGTCACATTCCATTCCAGATTCGACAGGAATGTGTCAAAGCTGAACTCTACCATGAGTTCTAAGATTCTGCACCGTTTTTTAATATTAGAGAGCATGACATTGTTCAACCCTTGAAGGGATTCTACTATTAGTTGTAATATCTCCCTCATGATATCATTATTGTCCCTCATGATATCATTATTGTAAGCAGTAGTGGTAATGTTAAATCTATGATTCTATTGATACAAAAAGCAATTGTGAGCGTGCCCTTTTCCAAAAGATGTTCCAGAGTTTGGGTTGTATCAATGCAAGCATGGATGGCTTGAGAGCCTAGATTAGTTTCTTCCATTCTAGCTGTCCACCCTAGACAAACATGTGTCTAATTCCTCACACTTACGAAGTTCTATGACTCACTTTGTTCGTTGCAATTCAGATCCAAGTGCGAAGAGACACTTTCATTTTCCATCTTCCTTCTGGATATCATTTTACTGTTGAAGGATGACATGGGTTTTTTGAGAAAAAGACTTGTTGTTCTGCTCTTGCTTTTGTTTTGTAAATTATTGCCATTTTTTATCAATAGAAGTATTGAAGCTTAGAGAACCAGTCGATATATTACTATATTTATTCCTAAGGTGTTTCCAAAAATAAAAGAATGACATTATAGCTTGGATCTCAATACTCAACCTTCTCTTCAAATTTCCCCAATATTTATTTTATTTTATTTTAAATTATATATATACGAAAAACCAAATCCCCTTTATATGAATAACTTATAGCTCCCAATGTTACCAGTGATCCTCTAATACGATTATTCTCTTTAAACACGGTCTGCACCACGATTACAGTGTAATTGAAATTCATTATTGTGTCATATCAACGAACATAGAGGCTAGGCTACCATGTATGGATCAGATCACTTTTCCAGCGCAACAGTGACAATCGTAATATGTGTGGCTCTAGAAGGAATGTGATCAGCCCTTCTCGTCCAATGTGCCTTTTAAATAATGTGAATATCCTAGGCAGCAACTCCACTACAATAATAAACAACCATGCAAAAGGCTCTCTCAAAGTTATAAGTCAGAAATTAGAAAAATAATTGTGTCCATTATGGAACTGTATTCCAAGCGCATCACATGAATTGAATCGTATGTGAAATAACCAACCTCCTCCATGTTAAAGAATTGATCGTCGGTTAAAATCTTAGTTTAGATGTTAATTTTAGAGAGTTAGTTAATAGTTCAGTTAGTTATAACCATCAAATTATTGTATATCAAGTCATCTTCTCAATAAAACATTGTGGTGCTTTCTCTTAGAAATTCGACCTCTATTTGCTGTAATTTGTTTACTATAATTTTATTGTTGTTGTAATTTGTCATGGTATCGGAGCAGGTTTCTCTGCCATATGTGAAATTGTGAGAGTGCCTTCAGTTCGTTGTAGAGGGTCGTGTAGTGCTGAAGAAGACTGTGACCGCTGCTGCGTTCATTTCAATTCGTGTTGGCCAAGTGCTCTAGAATGAAGCCCAAGGACCAATGGAGGACACCATTGAACTTCCTCGCACCAATCTCGTATAAAGCTAAGAGTTGTTAGGAGTATTCAGAGAGGAGAAAACTTGTTGCATATATAGAAGGTTGTAAGAATTTATTGATTTAATCATTGCTTCCTAAGGAAAATAAAAGAAATATATTTTGAGATGTATTTTGCAGTAGCTTGAGCGCCTTTCGAACCCGTTATCGCAAAGCCATCGGATAGGAGGAGTTCTGCCTCATGTTGCTTGTTTGTTGTCCCTTGGCATTTTCCATTGCCGCAGATTGCAAGTGTTTGTTCTGAGATCAGACTGCATAACCGCTTAAAGGAATTTTGGCTGCCATGCGAAGAGTTTCTGCTGTCTGGACCTTTTCTGTCAAAAATATATATATATTTCAAAAATATATATATCTAGTGATATTCAACAATATCACAGTTGCAGTTGAGGATTATCATCCTAGTATATTTGTTGAGTGTGTGTTTCCATAAAATGACATTGTTAAATATATTTTCCGTTGCCTTGATTTGCGAGAAGGGTGTATTTCTTTATGATAATGTTGCTAGAAAGATATCAAGTTAAGATATATTTGGAGACAAAGTGTAGAGGTTTTATTTAGCAGTGTAGAGGCTCTTGTTTTGGTGGTATTATATTTTTGATTGTTTTAAACATGGCTTCGACAAGTTAATTTGAAATCCCTATGCCGTTATTTAGTGGGAAAAATTATGATTTTTGGAGCCTTAAAATGAAAGCATGCTTACAAGGTTTAGGTTGTTGGGAATCAATAGAATTGTGGTTCACAGAACCTTACACAAATACAATGGTTGGAATGAGTGCTGCTCAAAGAAAGCAATTTGATGAAATTAAACGGAAAGAAGGTAGAGCGAAGTCGTGCATTTTAAATTCCTTAGATGACTCTTATTTTTATAAAATCACTACTGCTAAAACTGCTAAATCAATATGGGATATACTTAAGGTTGCTTATCAAGGAAATGATAAAGTAAAAATGGTAAGAGTACAGACTCTCAGAACACAATTTGAAACACTTAAAATGACTGAATCAGAAACTGTTGATCAGTTTATGACTAAAGTTATGGGTGTTGTTAATCAACTTCGGATGAATAGTGAAGAACTAGAAGATCAAAGAATTGTTGAAAAAGTTCTTAGATGTTTGCCTAAAAAATTTGACAGGATAGTTACTGTTTTTGAGTCAAGAGAATTAACAAACTTATCTGTGGAAAAATTATCTAGTTCTTTGTTGGCTCATGAAGCAAGAATTAATTTAGATATCAATACTTTAGAGCATGCTTTCAAATCTAAAGCTTCTATGGATAGAGGTAGAGGCATAGGTTTACGTGGGAGGAGAGGAAAAGGTAGAGGACAGTCTCAGTCTGATGATAGATCACAGGTAACTCAAGCACATTCAAAGCAGTCTCAAAATGATCATGGTCATAGGTGGATAGATAAATAAAAAATTCAATGTCTCTATTGCAAAAAATATGGCCATTATAAGTCTGAATGTCGAAAATTACAGCATGTTTTAAGTAAAAACAAAGCCAATGTTACAAACATTGAATGTGAAACATCAAATGCTTTATTTTTGGCATGCCAAGTGACTGTGCAAGTACCTAATAAAGATTTTGGTTGGTAGACAACAGATGTAGTAATCATATGACTAGTCATAGTGATTTTTTTTCACATCTTGATACATTTTTCAATTCTTCTATTGGTTTGGGTGATGATCGCCAGGTTAAAGCTTCTGGAAAGGGTGTTGTAAATGTCTTAACCAAACAAAATGTTGTGAAGAATATCTATGATGTTTACTATGTACCCAATTTCAAGCATAATTTGTTGAGTGTTGGTCAGTTAGATGCACATGGTTATGATGTTAGCTTTCAAAACACTACTTGCATGATTTTTGATCAACATATGTCTCTTGTTGTAAATATTCCTATGACAAAGAACAGGTTGTATCCATTACAATTGAAAAGTGAGAAGTTGTATGCACATAATGTTTCAACGGCAACTAACTCTGATCTGTGGCATTTGCGATATGGTCATTTACCTATCAAAAGTATGAGTTTATTGCAAAGACAGACTATGGTGAAAGGTTTGTTTGTTCTGTCTGATCATATATCTTTCTATACAAGTTGTATAATGGGTAAACATAAGCGATCTAGTTTTGATTCAGCCTCTAATAGATCCAAACAAAACTAGAGTTAATGCATACAGATTTGTGTGGTCTAATGCAAGAAAAATCAGTTGCTGGCAGTCTCTATTTTCTTACTTTCATTGATTATTTTAACAGGAAAATTTGGGTGTATTACATCAAATAAAAATCTGAAACATTTTCCAAGTTTAAGGAATTTAAAGCTGAGGCTGAAAAACAGAGTGGCAAGTTTATTAAAGTTCTCAGGTCTGATAAAGGAGGTGAGTATGAATCTAATGAATTCATTGATTTTTGAAAACAACATGGTATTAAAAAATAAAAGAAAACTAGTTATACTCCACAGTAGAATGGAGTCACCGAAAGAAAGATTCAGACAATTATGAATATGGCTCGAAGTTTGCTTAAAACACAAAATTTGTCTAAATATTTATGGGCTGAAGCAGTTGCATGTTCGGTATATATTTTGAATAGATCGCCAACTTCCAGTGTTCAAAGTTTCGTACGTGAAGAAGCATGGAGTGGACAAAAGGTAATTGTTTCACACTTTACAGTATTTGGTTGTATTGCTTTCGCTCATGTTCCAGAAAAATTAAGAAAGAAGCTTGATGATAGGAGCGAAAAGCATATTTTTATAGGATATAGTGATAAATCTAAGGCATACATATTGTTTAGTCCTATAACTAAGAAGTTTGTCATAAGTAAAGATGTGAAATTTCTGGAAGGAAAGTCTTGGAATGAAATGGAGAACAATACTTGTCCTAATCCTTGTATTCCGTTAGATGAACATCAAGCACCTACAACAAGCACTCCAGGATTATAGGTTCAAGAGAAAACCAATAGTAGTTCATCAAGCAGTAGCAATTCATCATCTTTTGAGTCTGATTCTGATAATCCTAAAATGAGAAACTTAAGTGATATTTATGCACAAGATGATGTTGATGATATTGTAAATTTTGCATTTCTTTCATTTCAACCTACTTGTTTTGAAGAGGCTATAAAGGACAAAGAATGCGTAGATGCAATGAATAATAAAATTGAAGCAATTGAAAGAAATCAAACTTGGGATTTGGTTGATCTACTTGATGATAACAATTCTATAGGTGTCAAATGGGTTTTTAAAACAAAGTTAAATGAGAGAGGTGAAGTTGATAAGTGCAAAGAAAGATTAGTTGCCAAAGGTTTTTCATAGCAACATGGCATAGATTATAGTGAAACATTTGGACCTGTAGCAAGAATTGATACAGTTCGATTTGTATTAGCTATTGCAGCACAAAACAAGTGGCCTAATTACCAAATGGATGTAAAGTTTTTTTTTTTTTAAATGGTGTTTTGAATGAAGAAGTGTATGTTGAACAACCACCTGGTTTCGAAATAAAAAATCGAGAACACCAAGTGTATAGGTTGAAGAGAGAATTGTATTTCTTGAAGCAAGTTCCAAGAGCTTGGTACAACCGAATATACCATTATTTGCTGAATAATGGTTTCAGAAGAAGCGACCATGAACCCACCTTGTATATCAAGAATGATAATCAAGGTAATATTTTGATACTGTGTCTTTATGTTGATGACATAATTTATACATGTAACATGGAGTTAGATGAATTTAAAACTGCAATGAAAACTAAATTTGAAATGACAGATCTTGGATTAATGAGATGCTTCTTAGGTATTGAAGTGAAACAAGCACACGATGGTATGTTTATGAGTCAACAAAAGTATGCTACTAACATTTTGAAAAAGTTTAAGATGGATAGGTGTAAACCAGTGGATACTCCTATTGAAGTTGGTACAAAGTTAAGTAAAGATGATGTGGGTACTATTGTTAATGCGACTTTGTATAAGCAACTTGCTAGTAGTATTATGTATCTTACTGCTATTAGACTTGATATAGCATTTGCAACTAGTTATATTTCCAAGTTTTTGGAATCTCCTAAAGACTGTCATTGGAAAGCTGGGAAAAGGGTGTTAAGATACATTGCAGGTACATCTATATATGTTTTATCGTATGCAACCTCTAGAGACAGTAAGCTTGTTGGTTATACAGATAGTGATTATGTAGGATGTATTAATGATCAGAAAAGCACTTCTGGCTATGCTTTTCTATTTGGCAGAAACTTGATCTCATGGTCATCCAAAAAGCATCCCATAGTTGCGTTATCTTCAATATAGGACGAGTACGTTGTAGCAAATTCAGCATCATTTCAAGCAGTGTGACTAAAGAGACTTCTCTTTGACCGACTTCGGTTATACAGAAAATGGACTTATATCAATCCTTTGTGACAACACTTCTGCTATTTCCTTGTCAAAGAACAATATCTTTCATCAAAAGAGCGAATATATTGACACTTGTTTTCACCTCATTTATGAACTCGTAAAAAATGGTGATATTGTTTTCAAATTTTGTGAATCCAAGAAACAGTTAGCGGATATCTTCACAAAACCACTAGGAAAAATTAATTTTGAATTTCAATGTAAAAACCCCCCGATCGGGGTGAACACTTGCCATCATGACAAGGGAAGGCTGAAACGTGGCAAGCGCTTCCGTAAACATCACTTAAGATCATTTAAATGACCTGTCAGAACAGCGAGGTGGATGGTGCGACCGCCGGCAAAGGCTTGATGGCGCGTGATGGCCAGGGTGGCTGTCAGACAACCGGAAAGGCAAGAGAAAAATTGGTAAGTTTATTTAACCTGCCCCTTCATTCTAGCATGCATTATCCCTGGCATGCGAAAGTTTGGAGGCATCGAAGGCAAAATACAGCTCTGCAACCTGGAATTCACGTGAATTGGTCCGGGTATGTTTTGATAATAACCTTAAAGCTTCTGATATTAAATGCGGCAGATATGGTTTGCAGTGAAGAAGATAGGTTAGGAATTCTGTCGTTTTTTTTGTTTGGCAATTATCTGGAACCTGAACTGAATCAGGTCCCTCCCTGCTTCCGTGATCCTTGTTATTTCCAAGTTCTGATTTTATTTGCGGCTGATGCACTCTATAGTGATGGGGATAGTTTAGCTTTCAGTTTGTTTCTGTTCCTTCTGTCGTTTGTTAATTGCTGGGAAGTAGAATGGAATCCGGTCACCCCTTCCCTCTGCGACCATGGAAACTCCCAAGCACCTGAAACAAATTCTGTGCGAAGGTATGGGAGCAAAACCCCCAGTTATTTGTGTAACCCCTGTGGTAGCCAGGTTCGAATAGGTTGTCAAAATCTAAATAGGAAAAGTTGGCTTAAGTTCCCTAGTCATAGTCTTGTCTGCAACTCCTTAATTGGCGACAACCTCAGTCATAACATGTTACCTGCTTATCTGGGTGCTGCAAAAATAATCCATTTTTCTTTTTACCCGCATGATAACCCCCACAGTCAAACCATTGATATCAAGTGCAAGAATTTGGTCGAGCTTCCGTTTCGACGAAGGTCTGAAGGCACCGCGAGGTGCATACTATGTTTTAAAACCTTTTCTCATTTTGTTTCTTCCTGCATGCCAGTGTTAGTTAAAACCTCATCTCCAGCAATGGGAAAGCGCCACTATAGGGCAGTGAATAAGGGAAAGCAACCTGATCAGCCAGCTCAAGTACCAAAGAAAAGGGGGCGGAAAACGTATCTGGAACATCTGGAAGAATTGGCAGTTAAATATGTCATGAGTAACCCCTCGGCATCTAGGAATGAAATTCGAGGTTGGGAACAGGAAATCCACCAGGAACCAGAAGAAACTGAGACTGAGGCACAAATACTGGATTTTATATCTGATCCAGGGCATACAAGAGGCATGCTTACTTTGTTTAACCAGACAGTCCATACATATTGGATTGTAAAATGCCTGCTAGCAAAAGCAATTCAGAGTAATCACCCAGTCCAAGTAAAGACAGAAGCAATGCAACCAGACCTACGCACCCAGGCTCTTCTCTTGGAGATTCAGGATAACCAGCAACATCTAAAGATCACTCAATACCAAACTGCAGATAGGGTTAGCAGATTAGATGAAAAAGTGGGGCGTATGGAGAAAACTCTTCAGAAGATCCTTCAGCAATTGAACCAAGTAGAAATGCCAGGGTCTAATGTCAAAGACCCTGCCCCTGTCTCATCATCTGAGGTTTAAATGATGTCTGCTTTCATGGTCTTTTGTTAATTTTGAACTTTAAAGTACTGTTATGTTTGTAAATATTAAAGTAGAAACTCAGGTAGTACAAGCAAGTCATAGACGTAAGAGACAATTCCAATTTTGGGATGCAAACCGTGTTTTTAGAAGGCCAATAAACCTGGTTTCCCTCCTGGGCAGGTTGAGGCCAAGAACGACTTTATTTTTGTAATCTGTCTTAAAATATAAATAGAAATGGCATGGACACACCGAACTTACAAAAAAAAAAGAATTTCAATGTCAAAAGTTAAGAATAAAACAATGTAACCTTCAAAATTAAAAGGGAGTGTTAAAGAATTAATCGTCAATTAAAATCTTAGTTTAGAAGTTAATTAATAGTTATATGTTCGCTGTAATTTAATTGTTGCTGTAATTTGTCACTCCATGCTTTTGAACTTATCCCTATCCCGCTCTCGATCCATGAAGCATGCCTTTTTTTTTCCTCAAAAATAAAAGAAAATAACATGCCTCTTTTACCTTCACTTAATCATGTTGTGTAATTTGAAAGTAATGATAAAAAAATATTTTTTAAGCAGGAAAAAATTAAAGCACCCGAGTATTTAAAAAAAAACATCAATGTCATTAAAACATTCATCTTAAGTAATGCATCCAACAAAAGTCCTTATGGTTCATGTTAGCTGGATTTCTATGTAGCACAAAGTGCATTTCCCATCTGAAGATGAAAAAAAACTAAAAAAGAGGAGGTTCAAAACTTCAAAAATATATCTCTAACAATGCTCGCACAACGAACATCTACTTTTTCTCATCATTTTATTCTTATGTGGCCTTCTTTTTTCGAACTCCTACCAATCAGTTGTTCATTCTTTCAACTGTAGACCACACCTCCCATCACCTCCATAATCGATAGTTCTACACGTCGGTCTGATCCAACGGCTTGCACTAGTCTGATCCGACGGTCTCGTTCCACATAGAGGGCCAAATCGTTGTCATGCCCCAATCCAATGGAGTTCCAAATTGGCCATGCAATGCTGCAGTGTTTTCCATGGCGCCTTGGTCAATTTGGCATTGAACCCTATTCACCTTAGGCCTATGTACCTCACCCTAGTGTGATCTCGTCATGGTGGCTCACGACTTTGCAGGATTTTTGGCCCCGAACACACTTTTCACCCTTGTGAATTCAACGTTCACAAACTGAACTGAATGTGATCGCAGTTCAAAGTGATGTGTCTTAACATGCGATGACTCCCCCATCATAAAATATTTCCATCGATCCCAACACAGGAAATCTGATCTTTGTGCACCAAGGCGCTTGCTACAAATGACAAACTCGTATGATGGGAATGTAATCATCCACAAATTCTCTCTGTGACTGGGCAATGATTATGTGGAAACGTTATTCCTTGTGCAAGGGTGAGACTCACCTGTGGCTATCTTTAGGCTTTACGTGGCACCAAACCCTCCCCTCGATGGCGCAGCGACTAGATTTTGCATTTCTTAGTCTTTGGCCCCTCTCATGGCTTGGCTGAGAGGGCCTTCGATCTTCTGCCTTCTTTGCGAACAATGTGAATGATCCACTGCACACGATAGTTGTCACCACGGTGCCCACACGACCCACTTGATCCTGGACACAATGGTTGGTGGTCCACCTTGCACGACCAACGCACCCCCACAACCTTTAATATGTTTGGGTTGAGAGCTGTGGTGACTTCCCTTCAATAAAACGAATTTTTCAAATCTGGGCAGCAATAAATTAGTACGGAGACTTATTACGATATTACTTTTATATTAGAAACCCTAAAAATGATACCGCAGCTTCAACGGTTTCAATTTCTTTAATCACAATAAAAAAAATTCGACCAGCACAACATTTCATGGCAGGTCAATTGGCAAAACCCCATACATATATATGTATGTATGGTACCTCGTGGAATGATCTGAAAGACAACTTCAAATCAACATTTCATGGCAACTCAACTCACAAAACCCATATATATATTTTTGGTACCTCGTGGAATGATCTGAAAGATTATCTAAAACTAGTTTTTTCGTGAAGTTCTCTACATTGTTTCAAAATTAATCTACAATAAATTTTGAGGTTGATAGGAAAACCAGATACTACTGTAAGATCTCAAATATTTAAATAATCAACAAGTATGACACATTTAAATGTTTTCATAAAAAATATTTTCTAACAAAACACTAAACACAAAGGATCTAGAAATATGGACCCCTTAGTTTAATTAATACTTAAAAAATAAGATATTCTTAAATATAAGCAAAATAATGGAGCCTTTGCTTCAGTATACACTGTTGCTCAATGCACAAGAAAATAAAGACATTAAAGCACAAACTTGAACCATGAATGGATTTACTAGATAGATTACACCCACTTGTAGTCTATAGGATCAAACTAGAAAAGACCTTGCCAAGTTCTCCACAAATACAAAATAGATAGACAACTCAAGATGATCCAAAGACCTAGCTCCTATCCCTTTTAGTAGGCTTAATGGATTCTCCATAAAATCTTATTTTATTATTTTCCATAAAAAAATGATAAATATCATAAAAAAATCCCATAAACCAATACCAATAAATACCATAGATAAATTTCGTACATTTTAACTATATTAAAAAAAATATTACATACAATTAGGGAAATTACATAAAATTACATAAAGCAATCATAAGAGATTCATTCTCAACCACATTCCCTTTATTTCGTATTGCGGGAGGGAGTATGAAAAGGAAATTACCAAAGGATGTAGTTCTTTGGGTTACAATTCTATGATTTTCGTTTCTTGCAAATTTTCCTTTTGCTTTTGAATTCCGTGAGGTATCGGTTATTTATATCTATTTTGAAGGAATTGGTGTGTGGGAAAATATTGTTGGGTTGGTTGTATTGCTTTGAGCTTCATCTTCTCACGCAATTTTTTTTGGGTTTCATTACTAAAAGGGATGATAGGATAATTATATTGAAAGGTGACTTAGAATTCCTTTAAAATTTTGGTGTGGGTTAATAAACCTGGTGTTTAGGTGTAATTTTTTTTTCTTTTTTCTTTTTAAGATTAATTAGAGATTTCAATGAGTAATAAGATGATGGTAGTCATAAGATACATGGCTAGGGTGATCAATGGTACATATACATGTTCCATTTCCAGGTTAGTTGATGTAAAGAGAACTCTTAGAAGGCATGAAGCCATGATCATAAGGAAGAAAGTAATTTGTCAGCATTTTAGAATCACGAGTGTAAATAGAGGAAACCAATAAAAATGTCGAAATTGCATTGGTAATGGAAATTATGTAGCAAGAAATGTCGTAGTTTTCTTTGAATTGCAAGGTGAATATGTTTCTTTTAAGAATAATATAACTAATATAATTAGGTGCTAAAATATGAAAATATCAATGGCTCTTTTGTTATTGGATTCCATAAGCAATAAGAAGGGATAAACACTACAATTAGTGGACATGGAAATGGAATCAAAACAAGTCAATATAACTAAAGTTGTGTTGAAGTAGACACTTTTTGTAGTTATACTTATAGTTTTTTCAAAATTTGCTTATTATATGTGAGTGAGGTTAAGTGGGCTTATTTAGAGTGGTTGAAAACAATGTTATTATGGTTTCCATCCAAGTTGATTCCTATATATAATATGTTGAATTTACAATGAATATTTTTATAATAACTTATTTATTATCCAAACATTTTATTTCTTTTATATATTTTTTCTGTTTAATTTTAACCAAAGTCCAATAGGGATATTTACAAACTTGAGTTTAAGTTGTTTAATTTATAGAATTTAAGTACCCTAAGGTTTTTCAAGGTGTTGAATTCATTTATATATTCAAAAATATATTTTAAACAATAAAAAAATCAAAACCTTATTTAAAATTGTATTACCAAATTCTAATTAAAAAAAACTATTTTGTATATAAGTTTCTATATATTAAAAAACAAAGTAGGTTTAAAATTTAATTGCCAATGTTTTGCATCTTTTGTGCACAAGCTCTACTTTAGTTTTGTCTAAGGATTTTCTGTGCTTCCCCTAGAGTAGGTGGTATGTGTCTAAGCACAAGCTCTTCTTCATTCTGGTCAGCATATTTTTTGAAATATAGTCTTCCTCCTTTCAGTCTTTAGCAGTGGAGTTTCTTCCCATTAGGCATCATCTACTTGGTAGATGCAACTCTTCAGCTATGAAAAATGACAAAAACTATAATTAATATTCTTAACCAAGTGTTTAAAAACTATAATATCTTACATGATATAAACAAACAATTTAAAGAATCCCTTGAATTGATAGTTACTCATCTTTTTTAATATTTAAAATGTTTTCTATTATTAACTAATATTTAATACATATCTGCACAAACTTATTAAGAATATCAGGAAACATCCATTAAATGCTATCGTAAATTTTTCTACAAAAATTCAGCTTACGTAATCTGAGTAGGTAGATATCACTAGATTTTTATGTATCTTGCATAATATGTTTAAGCTGTAGTCTAATCAGTTTTTTTTTTTTTTTTTGAAAATCATGGAAAGTTGTCATTTGAGTAGGTAGATTTTACTGGATTTCTAAGTATCTTGTATATGTTTAAGCAATAGTCTAATCAACTTGCTTTTTTTCCCTGAAAATAATGGAAATTGACCCAAAATTTTAATAAAATTCTGTAGATATTTTTGAAAATCTAGATTGCACTTGACATATTTGAATATTTTGGATGTTGCAAAAGATTTTGAGGGACACTCTTACTCCAAAATTTCTTGAAATTCTTTTGTCCAAATTCTGGCCAATTTTGACAATCCAGACAGTTACTCCACCTGTATAGACTTCTGCCATATTTAATCCCAAATATTTTTACATCGATATTCACATGGTAGCCCCTACGGTGAAAACCATTCCCAAATAACTAAAGACCACACCCTATTCACGTTTTCAAAATTGGGTCATCCATCCTCTTCTTTTGAAAGCAATCCTTTACCATGGCAGCTCTTTCGTGGAGTATAGGGACACACACTTCAGCGTTTCACTTATGGCAGCCCTTCGATACATTATAGAGACACATGGTTCAGCTTTTCACACCCATGACCTTTATGTACACTATCTCCCTATATATATTCCCTTACATAGCTTTTTTTTGTGAATTTCATAGTGCCTTACCATTTTCTATTTATCAAAAAAGAGATTAAGTTGCAACATATACAAATTTGGTAGCCTCAACGTGCCTGAAGGAAACCAGGTCTGTTGGCCACCTTAAAGAGTTAAACGCCATCCAGTACTGAAATGGTCTTTTTAGTCTACTAGCCACTATGTCCATTTTACTGTAAAAATAAAAGTATAACTGAAAACATGAAAAGCGAAAGCTAGCCGAAAAATTCATGGAAACTTAGAACATCATTTGTTAACCATCTGAAGAGTCTATAGGTGTCAGGCCTTTTGCAGTTGAGCCCGATATGTCGACTTGCTGCATAGATTGAAGTTGCCTTTCGATTCTGCCAATACTAGTTGTGGCATGATACTGAGATACTCTTGTATCCTCATTTTGTTTTTTTGATTTCTTGTAGAATTGAGACCACTGTGGGACTTCCTTCATTTTTCTGTAAAATTTGCAAGGCTTTTACCAGCACACATTTAAAAGTCCAATATGTGTGGATGGATTGATGAAAGAGGGATAGTCTCCCTCTTGTGTTCCTAGGGTCTGAAACAAAATCCATGGTTTCCTCCTGAACTTCTATATCTTCTTCCTTGCTATTACTTTCCCTCTCCCAACCTTGGATTACATTGTGAATCTGTGGTGGATTGCTTGAGGAATAAACATCGAAGAGATTCTCCATGACCTCTTTCTTCGTCTTCCTGCCTCGCTTGCGTGGCCCGGTTGTGGGTTTTGAAAGCTTCTACTTTCCTTTTTCTTTGGGTTGTCGTTTGATAGACTGTCCTTTCAAAATATTTGTTTCTCAGTTGACAAGCACTGACAACAACTGAACTAAACCTGTGAGAATTGTAAACGGTCTTGTATAGGGTGAGGGAGAATCAGAAATATAGTACATGGGAAATGTTATGGGACCCACCATTTCCGTTGCAGTGGAGGTGACAAAGAAGATGTCCATGCAATTACAATTACTGAGAAAGGTGGTAAAACTAGCTCGTTTGAAGACCCGGTAGATTGCAAAAACTAACTGACAAAGATTGCATATGCAACTATTATTTTCCTTATCGAACATGCCACAGTTTAAATTCAACAACATTGCATGAATAAACACTAAGGTAACTAACTAACGAACCAGACTTCTCAAATTACACAGAAAGGGGGTTTTGGTTCCCTGACTACCCCATTCATAGTGGGTAGAGGTGAGGTTACAGACGCAGACCCGCTTATCCTGGCGCACCATGTAAGCGGTCTTATAGAATTGAGATACACGTTTAGGGTCATAGATCCACCACATGGAAGCCTGAGAGGAATGAATCGAGAGACTCGGGTTAAGAATAAGCAAAGGCCAGCAGGGGGTTCTAAAGCATGGCTCAATGGACTTAGCCTGGATGACCATAATGGCTAGATTCTGTCGGATTGACAATCTAAAAGGAATGTCATAACAAAGGAATGAAAATGGCTTCTTAAAATTAGAAAGAGAAAGATGCCTACCCTTCCAGCAATAATTATCATATAATCCCCCTAACCTACTCATGCAATTATTGTCGTCGATGTTATTACATTGAGCAGGAAGGAAATTAACAATAATAAGAACCAGAGCCATTACATACCAAAGGAGCTGGAGCCGTAACCATTGCAGACTTGTCGCAGCCTTGCCTTCCCATCCTTCGTGACTTTTCCAATGAGGAAGAATTCTCTACCAGCTATTCTCTTCATTCCTTAACCAAATGTTTTGCTATTTCCAATGCCTTTCTGACATAATTAGTTAGCGCTGTGCTGCTGCCATAATTATCCGCCATGCAAAAGTACCTACCGACTTCTAGATGTAAGGGTTCGCTTCCATAACTTAATTCAACCCATATCTAAGAATTTATCTGTATTTGAACTCATTAAGTCCCAAATATCTGTCAATAGTCTCCACTTGTACTAAAAAATACACTTCAATACACCTACATAGTGCCCAATCGATATTTTAAGTTTTAAGTTTTAACCTCTCCTACCACATAGCTTCATGTGTGCCACCAAATATGGAGAAATACTCCCTGCAGGAGCATGACCATGCCCATGCTCGAGCAGCTAAAGATCGAGGGCAAAAGTGATGCCAATTTAAGGGAATCCAATTGCGAAAATGGGGGAGTTGGGTAGCAGAAATTCGAATGCCCAAATCCAAGCGAAGTTATGGCTGGGTTCATGCATAACTCCCCAACAAGTCGCCCGCGCCTACGATGCCATTATGTATTGTTTGAGAGGGCCTACCGCCAAATTCAATTTCCCAAATTCTGTGCCCAACATTCCCTCTGCATCTTCCCTTTCTCGTCATCAGATTCAGGTCGCCATCGCCAAATATGCATTGGATCAAGTCCCTTCGAATTTTTCCCTCTTTGCAGAATATTAATAGTAAAGTGATAGAGGAGACCACATCACCGTTAAGACCGGATCTAGTATCATAAATAGAGTTTTCAAGCGATATTCATCAAATATCGGGCGAACAGGAATTGGATATGTGGGAAAGCCTGTTTGAGGTACCAGGTAGCAATTATGAAGGGTGCGTGAGCGTGAACTTGAATTTGGAGAGAATGCCATTGATTGAGGAGGTTTTGGTGTTGGAACTTGTTCGTAGTACTTGGCAGCATCGTGATTAGGAGAAGGAGGAGCACATGAACATTTTCATATACCCCACAGAGTTGTGGAATTTTTGAATAATTGCGTGCATGAATGTGGATTATCCGGAACATCCATGTTCTGAAATCTTAATGATTGCAGCCAAGGGCGAGTTTCGAATTGGCAACCTCTTTATTAAGCCTTAGCCTAACTAGTTTGTTTTTTTTCCCTAAAAAACTATGGAAATTCAAATAAAATTTGGAAGATATTTTTTGAAAATCTAGATTGCAGCTGTAAATTTCAAGATTTTGAGTGAGTCATAAAATTTTGATGGTGCTAAATCTTTTTCCACCATTAAAAAAAACATACAAAATTTCTTGAAACCCAAATTCTAATTACTTTTAACCATATAAACAATTCCTCCACCTCCCTAAACTTCCCCTACTTTTAACCGTTCAAACAATTCTTCCACCTCCCTAAAATTCCCCTTAGGGCCCAACGAAAATTGCGTCGGAATTGGAATGATCACTGAATTCCAACTGAATAACAAGAATCAGAACTAATGGATAAGCACAAAAAAAGATAACTTTAATGTACTAAATAAAAATATTAAGATTCTGAGTCTATTCTACTTTACATGATTTTGGACATGCATTCATTTCTACTTTGGATATCCGCTTGTTTGTTTGCACCTGTCCCATGGCAGAGGATATTGTTTTTATATATTTATGGTTTTCCCATTAAGAGATATTGAAAAATGTTTGAGATAATTTACTTTTAATATTGTTATTGTTATTTAAAATATAAAATAATTAAAGATTAGAAATAAATGGTATATATTATTAAATTTATTTATTTTTTGTCTGGGAGGTTTTCTATGATATTGTTACTCAATATAAATTTAGTAGATCCATTTAAATTAAGTAGTTTGTAAATGAAAAGAATTTAAAATATATTTCAAGTTGTGAAGATTTTAAAAAATCTAAAATGAATTGAATTCTATATTTATTTTAAATCATTATTAATAATGATAAAAATATTAATATATAAGTTTAACATGTATATGTTAAACAAACATGTAAATAGGTTTTGTTACATTACAATGGGTTAATACCACAGTTTATTAATACTTTATGCTCTAAAGATCATAACTAATGTTCATGTGGTACATATTCATTCATATGACAATTTTTGAATTAATTTAATTAAAGTGACAAAAAGACATAACTATTTTTGAGATAAGCCTCAACTTTTGGTATCGTTACTAGGACATTCTAGAATATTACATGGAGATTAAATATTTACCATCCACTTAATAATTATTGATAATTAAATTAAAATTATGAAAGTCATATTCAAAAATAGATATGACTATACAAATTTAAAAGTAGTAGTAATGAAAAAATTATTTGAATGTCGGTCATAATACCACTTTAATTTCATATCAAATTTATATAGAAATAAAATAATTGAAAATAAAAAAAAATCTAACTTCTATAATTACTTTCTACATTCTCCTCAATATGAAATGACAAATTATTACAATATAATATTGATATCGCAATACACCTGCATTATATATATATTAAATAACATAATTTTATATCAATTTTCTATAAAGACATATAAAGTAATTGATATTAATAAACAAAACATATTTCAGTATCAATCATTAATAAAATATTCCAGTGTTCATATTAAGTAAGTAATTTTATATCAACTTTATATATAGACAAAGAAAGTAATTGATATTAACAAAATTCTTATATTTTGACTTTCCATTAAGAAGATGTTTAATTTATTAACTTTTAATATAAGACATTTATAAAATATTAATAACTAAAAAATTTGAATGTAAGACATTTTTAAAAAATATTAATAATATAAATAATTTAATGTAAATATCTATCTATCTATATGGAGAGAGAGTGACTTGATTTGGATCTTGGGGGCTAAGATATGAGAAACTTGAATGCAAGAGAGAAGAAGAAAACACACAAAGAAACTCTTTATTAAAATAAGAGAAATAGTTACAACTACATTTTGGTGCACCAATATGTCTTTTTACAAAGTGAGGCCAATTAGCTATAGTATGGGTAAATACCGGGTGGATGCCACTTTCTATTCAGATCAATCCTCCCCCCTTACAAAGAAATGGTACGCATTTCATCAAGTTCCCTCATAAGATTTTGTTGAATATGCGCCAATGAAGAGAAGGCTTTCTTCAAGTTGACCCATAACCTTGGGTTTGTGGATGACCCAAAACCAAGTGTTGTTGAAGATAAGGGTTTTGTGTGGTTGAGCCATTACCATGATGAATGAAGTTCAAAGATAGAGTTACCCTATAATTCTTGTGGGCCAACTATGATGCGAACAATGCATGACTTAGCTAATGGACTTCGATGGCAAGGATTTTATGGTTGACCCATAACCATGGGTTTGTGGGTGAGCCATGACCATGATAAATGAAGGTTCGAGGGTAGAGATACCCTGTAATGCGAATATGCCAACTAGGATACTGAGCAAATGGAATTCGATGGTAAGGGTTTTGTGTGGTTGACCAATAATCGTGGTTTTATGGGTGACCTGAACTATTATGAATGAGGGTCAGAGGATAGAGATAATATATAATGCTTTTGGACCAAATATGATACTGAAAATGTATGGCCTAGCAAATGGACCTCAAAATAATTCACTTATTGGTCTACCAAGGTATGATAGAAATATGGTGGCTTATCTTTGTAAATTATCACTATCCAGTGAGATGTTGTAAAGGTTTTTTTGTAGGTAATCAAGTTTCGCTTCATTTTTTTTGGTCATGACAAAGCTTAAACATGGAGACAAGCTCACTATTATGTTGGTACAATCTAAAGAAGATAAAGAAGAAGGAGAAGGTGTTTGTACAACCTCGTAAGAAATGTATTGTAGGATGCCTACAAATGCTATTATTTCAAAAATCATTTGTTCCCATACAAAAAGGCCCGACATAACGATTGCAGAACCAACATGGTTGTGAAGTTCCTTTGTGGACCACCCTCTTGTATTAAATGATCCTATAAGGTTCACATCAAATAATTTCTTTGCATTGTGCACACTAATTTGATGCAGCTTTGTCCTTCGATTGAAAACATATAATCTCCTACAATTTGTTCCCAAATATGATGAGAAATCAAAATACACAATGGTTTCTTCTATTGTGTATATGCCTTTAAGATCTTGGTCTTTTACAATAAATGTTGGTAATTGGGACTCAATCCTTAGACATCTTTGACCCTTATAGTAGTGTTGTTTCTTTTCTCTTCCTTTTCTTTTACATGTAATCACAATGTCTAGCCCGAGCATGTGGGATCCAAAGTAGAAATAGGACCATAAGGTGATAATGATAGCAAAAGCAACCATGGCAGGTTATATATTTATAGCCCGAGAAAATTTCTTATTCCACAAGAAAATTGGGAATTTGTACACAACTCATTTCTTTGAAATAAGAACATGAAAATAGAGGGTTTTCATGACGTTTCCTTCCGCTACAATCTCAGTAGTCTGGGCGGAGTCATTACTTTGGATTTCATTGAGGAAACACATCTTGATTTCATGAATTGGGTTCAACTTACAAATAAAAATCTCGTTTCCTTGTCTACAATTTCTACATAACTTATCTATTACTATTGTTAGGTTTTAATGCATGTCCTCGCTTCAGAATCATTAATTGCCCCATTGATAGTGGATTTTTTTTCCAAGTATTTCTTCAATACCTGGTCATAAACATGGCACCATTTTATATCACTAAATTTATGAGCTTTATTAATGACCCTCTTTCCCACTTCAAAAAATGATTCTTCGTAGGGTTTGGGCCTCGAGGGAAATTTCTTCTCAAGTTTTTCACCCTTAACCTTATGAGGAGAAGAGCCATGATCATGACCATATTTCCTCTTTGATTTAGGATTTTGGTGAATTTTATTGAAATAAATCAACCCCATAAAATAAGTACTTAGGTGGCTTTGATAATGATCCAAAAATTTGTGGGCAGGACGAACATCAGTCCCCATATCTAGCCATTGTCTCTAAAATAAAAAAAATGAAGGCAAGGTCTTTGAAGGAGTTGAAAGCTTAAAGAATGATGTGGAGAGAGGGAAAGGATACAAAGAAATATATTTCCTATCGTTGCGCGTCTTGACCTTCCATTAAAAACTTTATAAAACTTGATTGTCATGGAATCGTAAGGCTACTTTGATACCAATTATATGGATATTTGGGGCCAATATCTGAGAAAATTGAATGTCGAGAGAGAAGAAGTAAACACACAAGCTATTTATTAAAATAAGAGAAACAATTACAACTACATTGTGGTGGACCAATTTATCCTTTTACAAGGTGAGGTCCATTAGTTAGAACATTTTTTATTCCTTCTTGAGTTACAATACCATGGTGGATACCATGGCTAAATACCATGGGTGGATGCCATTTTATGTTGGATAGAGTGTGAGAGTGGAAGAGATAGATAAAGTTTGACAGTTCACACCATATTCCATTAATCAAATAATGTTACATATATACAAGGAGTATTTCTTCAAGGTAGGGAAATTATCTTGGACGCACAATCGCTTGGTTGAGAGAATATCTCAACCACACACCAATCTAGGAAACATAATAGGAACAAATTTCTCTATATAGACATAATCATAACTAAGACAAGTCGGAATTACATTCTCCAACATACCCCCTTGATGACTACTTGTCTTGATATCAATATGCAAAGTCTAGTTGTGGTCAAAAATAATTAAAATATGTGTGTACGTCCATATAAAAGACCAACCATCCACCAGAATGCATGGGTGCCAACCGCTGCAACCGTCAGCGTCGTAGGATGTCCTTCGCATACATGGTTCTATCAACCATTATGACTACATACATGTACATGTACGTGTAAATCCCCCTCCAACATCATCATCGTGATTTTTATTAGACTAATGCTCTAGGTTTTATCGGGTTACCCTCAACCATGCCAACAAGGGCTCTCAGCCACCAAGGCTCAATTCAACCACCAAGGCTCAACACTGCCACTAAGGTAATCAATTCAGCCACGAAGTCTCAACACACTCACAAAGGCTCAAGTCAGCCATGAAGGCTCAACACAACCACCAAGGGCCTCAAATCTGCCACTAAGGCACTCCAGCCACCATGGGCCACAAAATTTCCGCTAAGGCACTCCAGCCACTAAGGCTCACTAGAGACTTGACTCAACTAGGCCCAGGGTTTTCTCTGTTCACCCTCAATCTTCTAGGGTTTTGTTAGTTGACCCTAAACCATGCCTACAGGAATCCCAGTCCACTTCACTCTCTCGCATGGTTTTTAGCTTACCACAAACCGACACTGCAAAATGGTTTCTGATTAACCACAAACCTGCAATTACAAAGTGGTTTTCATATTACCACGAAATTCATGTGAATACACATGCCTCATCATGCTTACATTACACACTCCAACTCTAGGAGTTACCAAGTACATACTTTACAAAGACCACTACAAAAAATCCTAGACTTGCTAATAAATGTATGTGATACTATTATCATGAGTCTATCCCATAAATCCACACTAACTCAAAAATATTTACTTTGTTGTCCATCATAATAGTTGTCGCTGCTCCTTTACTCCATATTTTTATTGTTCACATCTCGGGCATCTTTGTCTTTGTCAATTAAAATTGGAAATCCATGCTTAACCCATCAAATATCATTTCTTACAATAGCTAATTCTAACAAAATAACTTCATATTGAAATGGCTAATCTCAATATATATATCAATTTTAGTTCCAAAATACTTTCATCATGAAATATTTCATTTACCCAAACATGCACAAAAAAATCATGCTTTCAAAAAAACAACCGAATTTCTATGTGCTCCACTCGCTAAAGAAGCACATGAAATTTGAAGATCTCACACCCTGTGAAGAAAACCCAACAAGGTTTCCACCTTGCACATCCGATGTTCCGCCAAAATTTTGAATAATCCACGTCATTTGTGGGCATCTCGTATCGACAAACTATACAAGAATTATGTTGTTCAATCCACAAAAGAATGCAAACAAAATTACAGTACAATTGAAAAAAAATGGAGTTGGAATAGGAATCAGAGTTATTCCTTCCCATTAGGAGTTTCCTTATTCTGCCATGAATGCGAATGGGCCTTAAAAAATGATCCAAAAAAAATCGCATTGCCCAGCCTCATGAGTTCAGCCACTTTGGAGATGAGAACATAGGATTAAGAGCATGAACCTCTGAAGTCTCCTTGTCGTTTCCGAATAGGGGTTTCAACTATTTTCCATTGAAAAGAATGGAGAATTTCTTGTTCGGAACCCTCCACCCCGCGTGCCGAGGTATCGGAAGCTGCTTCACACCCTGCTATCAATCGAAAAAAAAATGTGCAGAATGTATGCCGCAACAATAACTGTGAGAGCAGGTGCTCAAATCCTGTCATCATCAATGAGCTTCCACAACTCCACACCTAAGTTTTCTGCAGGAAGCAGAGGCACCACACACGCTTAGAGTACACCAGACTCGGCCCACAAGCTTTCCAATCAGACATTATATGGATTCTACGAGAAAATTCTTCAAAAAATTAGGCACGATTGGCCTCTGATCGACGCAACTTCCTCTCCAGATTCGACATGATCATTCTCACCGCATTCAGCACCGTCGGGCTGTTGGGAAGGCTCTCTAGGGTCATGTCTTTAGCCTTTGTTTCCACATTAATGCCCTGATCTCCACACTACTCACGTATGAGGATGTTGAGGAGTGTTTCCCTATGGCCAGGCATGTACTGTGTCCAAATTCTAACCACTACTGGATGGAGCCACACTCATAAGTCATCACCATGGCAACAATCACTGGATCCCTCATTATATCCAACAAGATCAGGCACTTACCAGATCAGAAACCAACTGGAAAATCCTTGTCTAGTTCCCATCTCCATAGACTATCAAAGGCTCCTTTCCCAAATCCCGAGCAACAACTTTACTTATATCCCGACCACCATCAAGTCACATTCGTGGATCGCAATCCGAACCTCAACATTTTCTCCCCTATGATAATCCATTGTCACAGTTTCAACTGTTCTCTTACCCTCATCATAACAACTTCATAGCAACTGCTGACTCTGATGTAAAAATAAATATTAAAACAATACAAATACTCATTTATTTTCCTCAGAATTTTTTCTCAGGGGGCCAAGGTACAGAGCCTGTATACCAAGATAAAGTTTTATAGTGCACATTATATTTCATTAATAAAATAATATTATATATATATATATATACACACTAAGTGTTGCTATAAGATAGGGAAACTATCTTGGACACAAAATCACTTGGTTGAGAGAATCTCTAAACCACACACCAATCTAGGAAACATAATAGGAAAAAGACTTCTCTAGATAAATAGAATCACAACTGAGACAAGTAAGAATTGCATTTTCCAACAAAAATATGATTGTCTAAATGACTATACAGCTTTCACACATTAGACCTTCCCTTAGAGTTTTGCTGTAGCATGGAGGTATTTTTTGATATCCTTTTGTGGGATCCTCTGATGCAGCGAAGTTAGTGATATATTGAAGCCACCCGTCCTCTCTTCAGAATTCCCAAGATCTAGTTCATGTGAAATCATCAATCCCTAGCCTTATACTTACCAATTTTCACCTGGAATAATGGAGGAAGATTATTCTAGAAGTAACCTCCCCCATTGCCTTGTATTTTTTCCTTAATTGGACCATGAATTTTCTCATTCTACAGTTTTTTCTCCTACTCTATATGACTTTCATTTTGGATCCTTTCACTCTTCATCGTTTCAGGAGGTAGCATAAATGACTCACTCTCTTTTCTTTCAAGAAGAAGAAACGTTGTTATATTATTAACAGTACATAAACCAGATACATATAGCTCCATCGTTTTCGCCTATACCCCTAATAGATCTACATAGTGCCACATCAGTATTTTGACCCCTGCTCTTATAGAGCTTATTGTGTGACACCAAGCATGGAGAAATCCTCCCTGCACGAGCATGACAATGGCTATCCTCGAGAAAAGCTGAAGATCGCGGCCAAAAGTGCCACCAATTTAAGGGAATCCGATTGCAAAAATGGGGGAGCTGGGTAGTAAAAATTCGAATGCCCAATTCCTGAGCGAAGTTATGGCTCAGCTCATGCCCACCTACCCAACAGGCCGCCTGTGCCTACGATGTCGCTGTGTATTATCTGAGAGGCCTACCGCCAAATTGAATTTCCCCAATTCTGTGCCCAACATTCCCTCTGCTTCTTCCCTTTCCCACCGCTAGATTCAGGTCATCGCTCCCAAATATGCATTGGATCAAGTGCCTTTGAGTTCACCCTCTTTGCAGAAAATTAAGGAGTAGTCTAACTGGGCGAAGGAATTGCCTGGTTTCTGTCACTAGTCGAAAAAACTTCCGGTTCCTTCCGGATTCGGCTCTGGCTCGCAATTCCTCTGCTATCTGACACACATTCTCTACTATCAGAAGGAAGATCAGATCGAATCAGAAAACTTTAATCAACCCTGATTTCCAGTCAGAGAAACTTAATGCTGCCAGCAATGTTTCCAATTTGTCCTGCCTTGCCGCTCCCCTTCCCCTGATCATTCCTCCATTGCTCCCCTTGCTCATTGCATGCCTGTTCCTATTTGAAACAAAACAAAACATCGTGAAAACTGCACCTGTTCGATTCACCTTCCTGCACAGCTCCGTTCCGAATCAGCTCTGTAAGTTTTGTTTCGATTGCACAGCTTCGTTCCAAATCTATAAGTTTTCAATCCGCTAATTTTTTTTTGCATACCAACCAAATTGTTTTCACTTGTCTACAAAAAACTAGGGACCATCCATTTCACATAGATAAAAGTATTTTTTCTGCGAACTGTAACAAGGTATTGATAATTTATGCTGCGAACTGTAACAAAAAATGAACTTATCAAAATTCATGCAGAGTCTGCCAAAAGCTGTTTCAGATACATATCAGTGTTCACTGGAATGTGAATTTAAGTGTGTAAAAGTATAAAGACACATCAAATTCTAATGATTTATGCAGCTCTTCATTTTACTTATCATTCAGTTAAATTTTTTTTTGGTAATTTGTACGATTTTCCTGTAATTGGTTATTCTTGGTAATGTTTCAAGACTATTCCAGAGATAGGCTAGGTCTAATCCTATAATTGATGGCAATCCTTAAGGTAATGTTATTATCATTGTACTATTTCTACAATTCCACAAGTCCAAGCTTTGTCACTCTCCACACACCGATGTATTATCATACTATTTTTAGAGAGTTAGAGGTATGAGCTTTGATAGCCATAGGTTCAAGGTGTTGGGGGTATAAGTATAAGTCTCCCACATTCTGAGATCCTTACCTCCACCATTATATAAGTCACTAGTGCACATGTGTATTTTATTCACAAGTCTGACTTTCTACACCTTTTAATGTGGATTCACCATAGGTCTGATATTATGTTTGAGCTTCAATATGAATAGTTTTTCCATGATTGAAGTTATGATCACATAAGCGAGATATTACTTCGATCAAGAGGAACATAACCATAGGGATGCATAAGTGATGCATAACTATCGGGATGCATTACAATGGTTCTAGAGTTTTCATCGGGTGTTGCTTTGTAACCCCATCGTTATCATTTCCCACCAATCACGAGTGTATCTAATAACATTTATGTTGTTGTCGTATTTATTTTAATGCAATCACTATATACAATGATAACAATGAGAACATATAACTAATTTGAATAGTCATTATTGACTTGTGTAATAGAAGGCAAAGTTCTTAGTTGAATTCATCCTCCACTAGTGATATGGCCTTTTAAGGGTATTATGAATCAAGGCTCACTTTCCCTTGAGATTTGAACCATTACGTATTGCGTAATAAAATACTCGGTGATGATCCTTGGGTCCACAAGAAATGATATCACAAATATTCTCTAAAGAAAAAGAGTGCGGTGATTTATCATGTTACAAAAATGTATTTAGATTGTAATTGATATTTTTGTGGCGTTGGACCTCTCAAACCATATTGATAATATGACATGGATTTAATTTTGAGCCACATCAAAATAGAATTCGAGGTACTCATTTGTTCCTATAAAAAGAAATAGAAAGACAATATCTTACATTTAGGTCTTTTATACGCAAAATACACATATTTTCTCTAAAGAGAAAGGAATGCATTGACTTTTATTATAAATAAGTATTAAGCCCACAAGTTATGCTTCATGTCCATGAACCTCTCAAGCTTTGGTGAGAATATGGAATGGCTTACATTTGAGCCACTTCAAAAATAAAATATTAAGTTCTTTGTTTTTTTCCTATGAGCAATAGAAAGGTCATTATCTTACATTTATGACACTACTACCAAAAATGAAAAAGTAATATGTGAAGTATATGTGGATGTTATACACGATATGTTGAAGAAAATTTTGTTGAACATGAAACACAGGAAAAGGTGGTTTATCCAAAATCCACCTACATCGTTGAACAAGCATTCATACCTAGAGGATAGTACAAGGCCGTAGTTTTGGTTGTGGAGTGTGCCAGGCACCCGGTTCAAACTCCAAACACATGGTCGGGCTTCCCATCCTTACGTAGACAAGGAGGAAAAGGTAATTCTAACACGAAACTGTGGATTTTCGACTCCACGGAAGGTGAATTAGTGAGGTACGGCTTTATCATGCCCTCCTTTTTTCCTTTCCTAATAGCCTTGTCTTGAGTTACTTTTAGGGGGAAAAATGTAAATGTAAAATTTTGTTTAATATTTACATAGTGGCATGTACCTTTCACAACATCCAAATACTTTTACTACTTACTATTTGGAAAGTCAAAATTTCTCTTTGATAATAACTACCTTGTCGAGAGAGATTCAAAAAGAATTTTCTATGAGGCCTTTTAGGACCCTTTAATTTTGTTTCATTTTCCAAACTTCCCACGCCTATCCTTCCCCATGAAAAATAAAGATAACCAGTACTTTTCTTGTTTTAAAATAGGTTGTTATTTATTAATTTTTGAGTTTCACACTAAAATATTTTTAGAATGAAGTTAGAATTGCCATTCCTCTATGTTAACTATCTTGGTATAGGAACTCACTATAAATATATATGTAAACTAAATTTTCATTTACGGATTTCTTAAATAGATTTAAAAAATTGTGTCATCTTTCTTGATTTATTATTACGAATGAAAAATAACTCTCATTCATCTTGCTTTGAACAATTTGTTTTTGAATCTCCCACTTTATATCACAACAATGATTTTTGTACGGGATTTTTTATTTATTGAGATTCTAGGATCATATTACAATGCATCATGTGCAAGCTTGTCATTGGAAAATATAGATCTATATCTTGCCTTATCTATAATATCTAGAATCAACGCAAGGTGTTCCCATCACAAAAACTAGCGACTCATTTTCACAGTCAGTTCCTTTGCTCTTAACTTTGGCATTTTTGAAATGTTTCATGGAATCTCATCGGGGGTGTTATTGGGTTTCAATGATTAGATACGAGAGTTATAAAAATAGTAATTATACGGGAAGCTGATTAATCATGGCATTGAAAATATGAAGTATATCGACAAACCGAATCGAGGGGGAAGCTTGGTAAAAATAGAGTCATGTGAAACAAACAACAATCTAATTTTAAGTTTTTAACATCTTTTACACCAAGTGAGATTGTCACCACTTACCCAGCAATGCAAGGCCAAGTTCTTACCTAGATTCATCCTCCACTAGTGATATGACCTTTTAATAGTGTTATAATTAAGTCTTATTATTGCTAAGGAGTTGAACCACTTTTGTGTTATGAAAAATTGTCAACATGGATCCTTGGTTCTATTAAAAAATAATATCACAAAATCCTCTCTAAAGAAAAAGTAGGTGTAGTCACTTCTCATGTTACAAAAATGTATTTAGCCTCCAATTGATATTGCATTGATATTGGACCTCTCAAACCATAGAAAGGACATTTTATTACATTTATTCCATAATTATCGTATATTTTTTTGGTGTTATTGAGTTATTTTCGGGGAAAAAAAGTAAATGTCAATATTCGTTTAATAAAATCCTTCCATAGTGACATGTGCATGTCACAACATCCAAATAGCAACAACGTGAAGTAAATCATCAAGCTAAAAATCTTCAATTTATCTTGATAATTAGTCCACATGTTCAACAATTGACAATGAAACTATACTAAAAAATCAATAACAAGGGCACAAGTTTTCATATAGGTGGAGATGAGAGTGCAAGGGACTTACCAAAAATTGAAAATAGAAAATCAACTTATCCAATTATCAACTAGCCTTTTAAATGATGCCTTGTGTTATTTTCCATCTCCATGAGTTGTATCATCATAGCATCCATGCCTTGTGTTATCATATTTATCGTTATCTCCCCACGAACTCCGCTTCCTCACCATGAGCTGCACATCATCTCCTTTAGAAGTTTCTCATCTCATCCTTAATGGGATCACCAATCTTATCACCAACAAGATTGTGCTTATAGCTACAACATTCCAACCTATTATAAAACGTGCTCACAACCGGTACACAGCAGGAGCGCACCCCACCTTGGACCTCCATGAAAGGCTCCCTTCGAATTTGTGACTAGTAAGAAGAGTGAACATAGAGCGAGGCTTTGCGAATAGACCGGTTAGTGTGTGCCACCCAATACTCCTGCAACAACATGAGTATGGAATACCTTTGAAGAGTGTCATCAACCTTACGTAATAAGGTTGATATCTTGGCAAAACCATCCCATTTTGAACCACGGGATGATTCTAGACGGCACACCCATTGCAATTGCGCCCATCCTTGCACAACACACAGGCACCAGGAACATAGACAATGGACATCGAGACATGTTCTTGAGTAGCAAAGAAAATGCATCAATATAAGGCAATATTGAATGGAGGTGAAAATGGACATTTTTTTGGGATATATGCACACACATTTTCTTAATCAAAGTTTAGGACAATGTAAAAGGAAGAAATGTCCTCTAATACCAAGGATGATCAAATTGCCCTTTGTTTTGAACTAGGAAGTTCGGTTCTTGTTTTAAAATTGGGTCCAGAGTCTCTTTCACTTTCATCTTAATTTTTTTCACAAAGGATAGAGCCACACATCGATCATCTAGTATTGCTCATTAAATTCCTTAAAGTTGTCATCAACTCCTTCCTACAATTTAATTGTGAACTCTTTAGGCATTTAGTCTGCCTTTCCTGAGTGAATGAATTATTGGTATTGATTAAAAAAAAGATAAAAGAGCATAGAAAACAATACTTGATAGGAAGTAATGCGGACAAGTCCTATTATCATTCCTAAACTGACTCCAATGACAAAGGGTTTTTAAGAAAAATATGACATCCAAGAAAAGTCCATACCGAAGGCGGTGGTGCACAAATGTTGGTATTTAATGTTTGCATTGTTGAATCAATGTTGGCGGCATAAGGATCCCTCCATTAAATCCAGACCAACCCATCCATAAAAGCCACCGCTCCGGCCCGGCATTAACGGTACATTATTGGGAGGAAATATTTCACGGTCCTTTGTTAACTTAGGGTCCAACTTTGAAAGAAGCGAGAAATACGGATATTGTAAGACAATTTCTTCAATATATACTATAAGCCACTTTCAAAAGAAAGAAAAATACATCATATTTTTTCTCAAGAAAACTTGCGAGTCAAAGGAAAATACATCATATTTTTTAAGGGAAAACACGGGAGTCGAAACTAGAAATGCTCCCCAAAATTTTCCTTTGGAGACCTAGAAAATGCTCCCCATAATCATGGATGGCATACTTTGTAAACCCATTAACATTGACATAGATGAATGTGCTTAACCCTGAGATTTGAATCACACAACGCTCGGGGAGTAACCACATTTCTAGAAACATTGAACTAGCAATTTATATCATATGTTGAATGAGCGATTTCAATTAATATGAAATTAAACATACGCGATAACTTTTTGTGGTGAAACCTAAAATGCACCGAAGAGATGTGGATGAAATAACCTCTGAATAGTCAATCACACCCCATTGGAAAATGAATCCTCCTCCCCATAAGGTGAAGGCTCCCCATAGTATATGAGAAGGTGAGCCGCTTCCCGGCCATTGAAGCGACCAATAAAATCAATGTTATTGCGCAAAATAAAACTAGAAATACACCATGGTAGCCATATGAAATAAAGGTGTAATCATAATGGTCACCGGGGTGCCAGGCTATAATATTTTGTTTGTGATGTGGGAAGGTGAAGCTCCAATGAGGTACTTTTGGCCTAGTCTTGGACACCTTGCCCAGAGAAAGGAAGCGATTTATGCCCAAATGCCATTTTATATGCCCATGTAATCCAATGAGACCATAACAACGGAAAATGCATATAGTGCCATAAAAAGTAGAATTTACAACCCACTTCTTTTTTTACTATCTTTGTATAGGATGAATATTTGACATGCTCTACATGCCTGACGTGGTGATACCATTTTCCAAGCATTGTCTCCTTGGTTAAGCGAGCAGGAGATGTAGTCCCATTCGATAGGCATTTAGCACATAATTTTCCATGAGTAAAGAAATAATCAACAGAATTCATCTTGGACAACAGGACAAGACCTTTCTTTGAGCAACTCTCGGGACCAAGGCCTTACCTACCTAAGCGAGCTCAAGTTAGATTGTGAACCCTTTGTTCATTCGGATACTGTTAAAAATTCATCTAAGGATTTCAACTCATCTATTTATTTACAATCTGCATTCATTGCAATATTGGATTCATTGCAAAATGAAATTCCCAAGGGCTAATATTCAATTATCACTCACTAGGCGATAAGTTCTTGCCCCATGAGCTCTGAGACACGAGACATTTAGTTACTTCCAAAAGATGCTTCTTGCATTTTTAAAGATCCCTTTCAATTATCATTTTATAAAAAATATGATGTCTCTATTTAATATTGAGTAATCAATTATATTGACTTTCCTATTTTTAATCTACTTCCTGTAATTTGAGATCATTTAGATTGTAATATGATGATCTTGCATTGTTTTTCAAAGTTGAATGGTTTTTACCTATTCTTCTTTTTGTGATTTGTATGGTTTCTTTTTCCAAATGAATAGTCTTTAATGTACCATTTACTTATTAATTCTCATGTTTGTTCACTCATTTAAATCTTGATAAAAATCCTCTTGTGCTTGCCTAAGTTATTCATTAGTGTTCGGGCTTCTTTGAAGTTCTTGTAAATTTCGTAGCTTCTCAACTTTTATTTAGAACGGATAGCTTTTAACTTTAACATGTTTCTATATAGGCTATATCTCTTGATTTCCTTGCATATTATTTGACGAGATCAGACAAAATAGGAAAGAGTGAAGCAAATGAAAAGCGATTATATCATGGATCTTGAGGTGCGAGACCTTGAAGACAAAATAATATTTTCTAGTAAAGACTTGGTTTGAATGGAAATAGATCGAAATAATAATAGTATTGATCGAGAAACTTAATCCCATTAAAATGCATTTCCAATTTTTATCAAAGGTGAAGGAGAATCCCATTGCTCCATGTAGTTCATACGGAAAACAAACAAGAGCAAAACAAAGAGCTATCATTTGCATTGCGATATGAAATGTGAGTATTTCAAAAATGTATTGTTTGGATCCTTTGAATCCAAATTTATCTTTCTTTGTATGTACTAACACTTGAAATTTTTGGTGTAGTTATCATTGTTCATTTGGCCCAAGGAAAAAAGAGGAAATCCTCCAACTAAGTGAAAGACCTCCTTTGTGCAAAAAAGGGTTGCGAATAATTTGTTGTCAGGTTACATGAAATTCCAGGTAAATATTAACTTTCAATATGTATGAACATGAAAACGAGGCAAGGTTGGCCTTGTCATGGTCAACATGACACTTCGGTGATACCGAGGACCTTGCCTGTAAGCCAAAGCTTTCGAGGGACGTTGTTTCATATGTAGAGAGTTGTTTCTTTTTGGGGGTACCTATTGATATTATTTATAGAACTCACGTTAAGAGACATGTTGACATGGATGCGACAACTCGAGATAGAGATTTCTTCTTGTGCGGGGAAAGATATTGTAAATATATATAATAGGTTGGCGAAGGAAGTTATCAACTTCACCAAAAATGATGAAATGAGTGTAAACCTTTATTATCGAGAAGCATCGAAAATATTTTTTCTTTTACCAAAAAGCCCAATGGTGTGGAGTCCCTTTTATAATAGGGATTCAAACAAAGTGGATGTTGGAGACAATGGTCAAGCTATCACACAATAGCTTACTAGCCATGGATTCAACGTTTAATACAAATAAATTTGGGATAAGTCGAGATGCCAATGATTGATTGAATATACTTATTTAAGTTGTAGACATTCAATATGATTAAAAACTTGTACTTGACTTTATGTAATGTTCAATATGACGATTATCGATTGTATACACTTGTTGCATTTGATGAACAACAAAGTGTCGATTGCATGAAGTCGTGGCATCACGAAACACATTAGATGATATTGCACTATGGTTGGAGCAGCTCATGCATAAGTGTTTCGAAACTCGTCACGATTGGAAAGTACGATACTTTCATGGTTGATGATGCATTGTTTAAAATCACGCATGAGGGTAACTTCAACATTGTCATGATATAACTAAATTTGAGAAATTTTTCTAAAAATAACACACTAAGATACATTGAATATAGCGGAGGATCCTGGGGGTGTGATGTGATCTTATGTGTTTGGCATGTCTTGAGGATTGGTTAAAAAATGTCAATTGATTTGGCCACTAGTTCCATAAAAGCAAATGAGATGTTCGGTGAGTTATGAGTTACATCATTGAAACACACTCTCAACAATGAGGAGTCAGAAGATGCAATAAATTAATTTTTTTTATCAAATTTTCCGATGAAGAAGTTCTTAGACTATTTCCACAAGAATTGGGTTCTTTTGGAGGAGATAAGATTTGTAAGTAAACAATTTTTTTCATATCATATGCATTTTTTGTTTTCTATAAAGCTAGTGTATTCGGACTAACGTGGTTCTATTTGCACTTAGGGATGTGGGTGAAAGGTTGTCGGGATTTTCCTCATGCAAATCGGGGAGATCAATAATGTTGTTGAGTCATACCATTGTTACTTAAACGTTTCTTTCGATAGAAGGAAAAAATGTGCACGGAAGATGGATTGGTTGTTGCATATGCTGTGTATTTTGTTGAACCTTGTTATCGGTTCAAGGAAATCTTAAAGAATAAGGATTTCTAAACAACTACAAGAGAGAGAAACAAGCACGGAATCATTAGTGGAATGAGTAAGAAAAATTCCAGGATACGTTGTTGTCCTCATGAGAGCATAACCCGTGCTTACTAGGTCGGAAACGGACTGATAAAGGTGAAAAATACCTTGTCACTTGGTATCACATGGATTTTTATAACTTGAATGTCCATGGTCAATTCGTGGAAACCTTTGTAAGCATCCCATAAAGGTTAATTGGGCATGTTCCACTTGGATAATTCAAATCCATTGCTTCATCAACATGCAACAGAGATAACTAATACAGTGGCTTCCCACACGAGATCAATATAGAGCCCCAAAACCATGGCGTAGATGTCAATGCTACTCTTATGACCACAAATATTGTTGATGTAGATGTTGAGACACTTCATTTGGAAAGGGAGAGATGTTTAGCACTTTACATCTCATTTTAGACTCTTTCTCCTACTACTTTGGCGAAGACAAACCGGTTGAGCGGTATGCTTAACAAATTGTTGGATGAAGCCAATAATTTGCATATTATGTATTTTGACTTCACATACGGAATTCGAGTTCTCTTGATTCATCTTTGAAGAGGAAGAAGAAGTTTCCTTAGCCCTACAAAATAGAAAAAGCGAGAGGGAAATAACAATGATTTGGAAATTGATTTAAATGTTGATCCATGTCAAAGAATATAGACCATTTGAGTTTCGATACCTCAATAAGTGAGGACATCCTCGATCAAATAATGCCATCTCTGTGATTTCGAGGTTAGTTTCATGTGTTGAATAAACCAATGGTTTTAGATTTAAGTATTTAGTCATCATCATTCTTTAACATGTGGTATGTTTATTTTTATAGAAATGCAACAATCCACAACCATGGCGATAACCCAGACCAAAGGGAGATGCAAGACCATTCAACCATACCTTGCATGCCGGTACATTTGAAACTATTTCATTGTGTGCACACATATCCCTTTTTTGCTCTAGAAATTTCATTGCATAACATATGACACATTTCCGAGGTAACTATAGAACAAGTGAAGAAACATCATCTTCTATCATGACTAATCATCCATTGAAGTGCTTCAACTCTAGTGGGAATCAATGAATTATGAAAAAACAATATGTAAGTACTTTCCGAGAAAGTGTATGCATGTACTTTTCGAAGTGATGGGTCAATTAATTGCATAGTAACTTAGATAGGATTCTTTCATTTATTTGGTTTGAGTGTGTAAAACTATTCTTAATATTCCTTATAATTCCATGTGCACTAGACCCAATTAAGGTTTAAAAATAAAAAATAAATACAATATACGGATATATTATTTATATAATGTGAATCTCGGTATTTTTCTTGTGCTCATTTATTCAATCTTAGAACTTCTTGCGAGTTTGTTACTATTTGTGGCATCCTCTTGTGTGATGGAGAACCAAGCTGGTTCATGTAGTCCTCAAAAGTAGTATTATGGGCACTCATGACGAAAGAAACTCAAAACCGAGGACTCAAAAGCAAGCTCAAAACAAGTGTGCACGTGATTAGGGACTTTATTACACAGCTTGATATTGTCATAAAAAATGTGGAGAGATTGGAAAGTTGTGCCAACTTATACGAAAGTACAGAATATAATATTTGAACTTCATATTTTATCTATATAGTTAAATTTTAGTTGTCGAAAATGGTCTTCTAGCATATTTTTGTTTTCATCTATCGTTGTCTTCATGGTTTGGTAATTTACAACAATTGTTTGTCTTGTTCATTTGAGATAAGTTCAAAATTTTAGGAATTGTTGACAATAACTTCGATATTGAAGAGAATAGGGCATAATTCATTACTTTAATTATTGTTGTCATTAATACAGTCGGTTTTCCAACCATTCGATAACCCACTTGCTATTTGCTCAAATTTTGCATGGATCTGGAAGAAATCGAACAATTGTATTATACAAAGCTTAATTAAATGGTGAGGTCAAGTTTGTGGAAATAGGCTTGAAAACACATTGTAAAAAAATTGGATACGTCAGGTTGCTGATACCTTTTGGAAATAAAAACATTAAAGAATGTTGAACGTTAATATTAGAACCTAAACGAGTTGACTTGGAAACCATCTACAAGAATATAACCAGTAAGGAATGTGCCATCATCTCTAACATGTTCAACCTATTGTCACCACTAAAACGAGTAAAAAACCATTGTTCAATATATTTTGAGATCTCTCTCGAGCATATTTGAATGTAAAATGATATTGTTGTGGATCAACGAAAGAAAGCGTTTTTTTTAAAGATTTGCACATGTTTCATGTGTTGTAGCGTGAGACTAGGAATTGGTAAGTTGATGATTCTTGTTGGGCTGTGAATACGACCACTTTTTAACAATTATTTCATCCATTTATATTCTTCTTTATCATGTAATTTATCATATAAATCCATTTTATAATTATTTATACTCTTATGGATAAATATTATTTATTCTCCTTTATTTTTAATAAATTGATGATTATTATGCATAATTTTATCAATGATGGTTTCTTAATATATTTTATAACATCACTCACCATTTTAGCCTCCAAGATGTTTTCCGGTTGGCAAATTTGATCTCCAAATCATCATCAAATATTCCAACTCGAGAGAATTCGCTAGAATAAGTGACGGGTTGCGGTTGATATTACGGGCAAATGGAGAAGAATACGGAAAATCCGGAACATGGGTTTTGTCCGAACGGACCAAATTAATTTATTGAAGAATTCTTGCTAATCTGACTTTGTATTGAGAGAAATGCAAGGTTCTTTAAGCACGATTTTCTCGATTTCTTGTTGCGATCATCCTCCAAATTATCTCGATTGCCAAATCGAAATTCGACTTGCTCTTGTTGAAAGATTGTTGGAAATATATTTCCCAGTTATTCAAGTTGTTCGGAACAATCCAATATTATTATTAGAGATCATATTTTCTATTTAACTTCTCTTCTAATTATAAAAAGGAGAGCATGTATTATGTATTGAACGATGGATGAGAGATGGGGAGATTTCCGGTTGTAATTACACAATTCCTCATCGTATTTGTCATTGATTAAACGGATGTTGTTGTGAACGTTGTTATGCATGATTAATACAAGAACGTGTTGCCCTTTAATTTCTTGGTTAGGTAGCTTGGTGACATTTCTTTTGGTGGTTGAGAACTGGAAAACACTGGTGGATCGATCATTTGTATTTCTACCCTTTTAATTACCATCGTGTGATAGTTTGTGGTTGTTCTCATTACATTTGCAATATTAGTTTTGGTTAGATTATTGATTAGTTTTGTTATGTTAATGAATCGCATTGTTGTTCCATTTCGGTAAGTAATTTAATTCATGTATTAATTACTATGTTAAACCTTGCGAGCATTAATACATTCGATATTATATGTCCTGTTCCAATTGATTCTTTGTTATGTTGGATTACTGTTCATTTCGATTACTATTTAACAACGTTCTTTGTGGGTTTGGTGTTTAATAGAATTGCTTTGTTTGATTCCATTAAGTTAATATTTGTTGTTCGATTCTTCTAGTTTCGGTTTTTTATTCATTTACATTTGCTGTTCAATTTGGAAGTCTTGATCATTTCGATTCCATTAGCTTGATTGCGGAAAGATTGTTTATTTACATTATTACGGTTGTTGTTTATGCACATAGCCATTCAATTACATATTGTTGTTCATTTCTAATTCTTGATTTTAATAAGAGTTCTTTTTTGTTTACTTTCAACGGCGATTAGTTCAATTTGATTTCCCTTTAATTGCTTTAACGCATATTTGTCAACTATAGAGAATATTGGTTATTGCTTCCACGTTCTCTGATTGATTGTCTTGTTCCCGGTTGATTTCAATTGCATCAATTTCTGAAGAATGAGTTATTGCTATCTGTATCCTCGATTGATGTTTGTTGAATGAATGAATATATTTTAAGAGCATTTGAGTTCATGTTATTATAATTAGATTTATTTTTCAAACATCAGTTTAATGTTGTGTTTAGAGCATTGTACTACATCTTTCATAGCATTACTCTTAGCCTACAATTGCGGTCTCAAACAAAGTACACTCTTGAAACAAAAATTTGTTCCTGGATTGATAATTAATGTGAGATAAATAAGTTTTAAAAATATACCTTTTATACCTCAACATTTTAGCGCGGGTGCTGCAAGGGAGGTGTATGCCATTTAGAAAGAGTGATGCATATTTAATATTTTAAGTTGCTTGGGAAGAATTGGGTATTAAAGACGAATAAGAACACCTTTTACCAAGGCAAGAGAAAAACACTTGTTCTTTGACACTTCACGAAAGTGAGAATTGAGTGAAAGCTTAAGGTAGAAATGAATGCTTGCATGAATTTTAGAGGTAGAATTTATCTTGTAATTCCACTCGAGTGGTGATGTAAAGCACCACCCATTTCACTAACCAATTGTGAGGAACATTTTTAAAGGAGAATCCTCAAAGAAACACATGAATAACATCTTCTATTATGGTAAGAAATGGCTCACATTGCAAATTCCTTTATCAAGGTCTAGGAGGTGACACAAATGCACATAATTCCCCCATTGTCTCTACCATTTTCATGGTTTGACAAATGAAGATCCAGATACATTCTTATTTGAGTTTGAAATATTTTTGTAGAGGATATGATTATTGTAATAATGATCAATGGTTGAAAGTGTTTCCCTCTTACTCTAAAAGGAGAAGCTTTCTAATGGTTTATAGGCCCCGGGGAGAGCGCATCAGTATGGGAGGACGAGAAGAACATATTCTTGAAGAAGTACCCGAACTATTGCAAATCCAATGAAGATATTTTCGATATGATACAAAGAAAGGGGAAGATGAAAGCTTGGAGGACTATGTAGAGCGATTTCGATACAACCTTCAAAAAACAAAGCATAAACATTTGGAAAAAAGAGATCTTGAAAACACTCTTTCTTAAGGGAATCAAAGATGATTTTTTAGGACTCTTAAATCCGATAGGAAAAGGTGATATTTTTCGATTTATCATATGATGATGTTTGTGAGTTGTGCATAAGGTATTTAAAGAGGAATTTTCAAGGGTACAGTGAGAATTCACAAGTTTCTTCTTTCTTTTCCAAATTTACTACAAGAACAAGAGAAATAAGAGCTAAAATCAATGTTTTATTTGAAAATTTTAAATATGATTTTATTAGCTCTCCTAAATTCACAATTGAATGTTTTGCAAGTTAGAAAAAATCAAGAATTTGATGAAGTGTTTTACCCTCATCACCAAAGGCATCCCATAGATATTCACTCTTCCTTATCTAATTTGGAAGTAGCATATCAAAGAGATAGAGGAAGCTACAACAAGGTCAAAACCATGGAAATCATGGCCTACAAGTATGGTTCAAAACACTTCCTCTTCATTCTCTTACTTGCATAATTCGTTATGGAATACTCATATGTTAGGGCATGTACCAATCTCAATATAACCACCACCAATCTTGTCTACAAGTTTGGCATGGTTCATCTTATGATTGGATGACTACTCTCCCTCATCTTGTAGCACAAACACATCTTCCAGCTCTTCCACAACATCTTTCTTGCCCATCAAAATTATCCATTCCATTTAATCCAACTTCCATCATCAAGAGGCTCCATTCCCTACACAATCATATCTAACTCATTCCCCCTCATCATAAAAACCGGTACAACATGCTTACGGTGTTGGGCTTGCCAAATTTACCCACCCATTCTGCTCTCTTTTCAGCTGGAAAACTTACCACTGAGACTAAGAATGTATCAAATCCAAAAAATTGTAGAAGTAATGAAAATGAGGTTTCTTCTAGTTTGCACCAACAAATCATTTTAAAAAGCTCAAGAACTTCATGATATGATGGCTATGAGGAAATCAAAAAAGCAAAGAGGATACATTGAAGATTGGTTTCACTCCATCATTTGTTTGCAACATCACTCTGTACTTCAACAATTTTTTGGCACCATCTTTTCAAGGGAAGTTGGCTTCTCATGCCACCTAATTTTTATCAACATGCATTTTTCAAATTTGGGTATGTACATCTTAGAACCTTATTTTTAAAAATGGTTCCATGGAAATACTCTTATACATAAACATATTCAATTCTCAAATAAGAAGTATGATAGTGGAGAAAATAAAATAAATAAGGAAATAAAACAAAAACACTACTCAAATCGAACAAAAAACAAAGAAGGTATGATTAAAAAAATGTTGGTTAGTATAAATGGAAACCTTTGCTCTCCCGTAGATAACAAATATAATTTGTTTTATTCCTTAATGGATGTCATTTCTACGATAACTACTTGTTAGTTTTTTATAATTCATAGATTAGGGCTTGAGTCCACTCTGTATCCATGATTTAATATTTATTATTGCAAGTAGACATAAGTTTTTGCGGAGTCTTAAGGAGAACAAAGAAGGAATTGATTTATGAATGAGCGATTCTTGAAGAAATTTTTGGTAAAACAAGGGCATTTCATCAAGTTCATTACGTAACGGATTCATAACAAGAAGAAATGAAGAATTGGTTTCCATTTGAAGATTCATGTCAACTGCTGGCAAAATATTTTTCAAAAAGATCATTTTTTTTTCCATTATGAGGTTGATATTCCTTAGGAAATAACATCATAGCTATTGTAACTTAATAAAGTGTTGCTTCTTTTCTGATTTCTTTTATATTTTTGTGTTTCGAGTGTTGATCCCCAAATTGTAGTTTTCGCTCATTTTCAATTAAAAAATAAGGACCCCACCATGCAAGTTTCGATTCTGAGAAGACAACTCTTCGGCAACACCAATTACGCAAATATATATATATATATATATATATATATATATATATATATATATATATATATATATTCTTGAAGCTTGTACATAAAGTTTGTTTTATTTTACTTTGTTTGTTTTTTTTGTATAGAATTTTATTTCTTGAACCGCTCTTACTTTGCTTCTTTGTGAATTTTTTGTTGTTCCTTTCCAAATGAACGACAACATTCCTTTCGAAAGGAAAAACGATGTTGTTGCGACGTTTTTGCTGTTCCTTTGAAGGAACAAAAAATTTTCTTTGTTTATTTTGCGCTGTACAGAAGAACATCATTTCTAACTAATAATTTTGTTGTTCATTCCGAAAGGAACAACGATTTGGCCAATTGTTTTTGTTGTTCCACAGAAAGAACAACATTTGGAATTGTTTTTGTTGTTGTTCCTTTGAAAGGAACAACACTTTTTGAATGCATTTTTCTTGTTTTTCAACAACATTTCTAAGAATTTTTGTGAGTTTTTCATGACTCTTTGAAAGACAAACATACGATTCATGCAAGGATACACAAATTAGAGGAGTTCTTTTGGAGATACATTAATCGAGAGAAATTGTCATTTTTAAGAAAAAAAATTTTAGTGATAAGAAAAAGGAAAGGACACAACCATCTATGTCACTTTGTTGTCTTTATTTTCACTAAAATTAATATGATCGATTATATTTATCATGTTGAGTTTTCTTCTAAATTTTCATAACTCTTTTTTATTTGTATTTATTAAATAAGAATAAGTGCATATTTTTCTCTATTGAGATATTCGGACTTCTTCCACCATCCCTACTCTTAAGGAGTGTTGAACCACGGTTTATATATAAATAGGGAAGTGCTATATGTAAAGAAAAAGGAAAAAAGAAAAAATTCCTATGATTACTAACAATTCTATGATATGGCGAGGGTGGAGGATGGGGGTCTCATCAAGAGCCTACAGAAGTCATAAAGGAAAGCGATGATGGCATTCCCATTATGGCCACCACACACTAGGGATATGATCCAATGGACAACTGAGAAAAATAAAAGTTCACAGAGCCAAGGAGGTCTCATCGAGGAGCGGCATGCCCACCTTTCACTCATTTCGGTGAATGGCATTGTGATTCATTTGGTTCCCAAGCCAGCACGTTGGCCTCCATCATGACATCACACAACACTTTCCTAGGGATAAATAAGAAAATGGTTCCAAGGGTGAGAAAACAACTTTGTCGAGGTTATAAACACATGTGGGCAACGAGCTGCTGCTAATGGTATTGGAGTCATATTTTTCACAAATCAATAGTAATGATAAACCATTTTATTATATCTTTACTTAATATCAAATGAGAGTATGCCCTACGACACTTTGTTTAGACACTCTTATGCATGAAATTTATTTATAAATTGATCATAATGGTTGTGTGGATATTTGCATAAGTATTTTTTCATCGAGTTGTCATTTTCACTTATTTTCGAATCATTACATAAACATTTCCATATCTACTCACGATTTCAAAATATGCATTGATTTCGATAATGCGATAATTTGTTGATCATATCATAAGTATGTATGTCTTTCCATGTTGTATAATTGTTGTGCGATGAAGTTTGCCATTTTGCCACAATATTCATACTGCATTTCTACGGAAATTTTTGCTGATTGAACTTTTTGCATGCATTTTATATGTTTCCATTCAAAACTAAAACTATGGATTCAAAAAAAATTACATACATAATACGTGCTTTGTTTACGGAGAACAACAAATATGAATTCTATCCATGACACGACCACACTATTGCAACTAACGACGAGCTCGTGAATGCGTACAATTCTTCATACATGATGTGCTTGCATGGCTTCCACCTTTTGCATCACTTTCGGTATCTACTCGGCCTACGTCGGCTTCAACAAAGGCTAGTCCCTACATGTCCTTCCACATTTTTTCGGAGGTAACACTTGAGGTAAAATAGCATAATTTCACGATTTATTATGAATTTAGGAGAATTTCATGAAAATCTATTGAGCATTATTTATGTTGTTCCACATATTTACCACTTCTCATTTTTTTAGACACATCTCATCTTTAGGTTTGGGGGAGTGTTGATTTCCTTCATTCTTTCTTTTGACTATGTCGATAATATTCTTTATCATCCATTGATATTCTTATTCATTCTCAACACACTCCCACTTATTCCATGTTGTTTTACACCAATCATAGATTTCAACAGTTGTAGCAACCACACTCTCTTTGTCTTTTGGCATTGCATGAGGATATGCTAATTCTTCGGTTTGGGGGAGGAATTTTACATGATGGATGTTTTCTGCTTTCTTTCTCATTTAAGACATGCAATTTCATTTGTATACATTGCAGAAATTTATTTGCATATATCTTCAAAACCATGGTGAATTCTTGTAGATTCTGGATAACGAAGAGGTATCATTAAAATACACAAACCCAGAGATAATTTCACGCTAAATTAGTTCATAAAATTTCAAAAATTATGCACTATCACCTACAACCATTTTGTTTATATCTCATGATACGCCTTGCATCAAAATGATTTTATTTTTTGAGAAAAGGGTTAATGAATTTTTGTTGTTACTTATATCACACATTTTTTACAGCAACTTCATATACATATAGTTAGTGGCAATCCATTGTGGAAAATTTGTGTATTATCAAGATTTCTAACATTGAATATTCATTATTTGAGGAAAAATTCATTTGTTCCATCTATTTCATGAGTTAGGATGAACAATAGTTTTTTGCTTGGCTAACACATAGGTTTGTCTTTGGGTTGCATGAGGACATGCAATATATTCGATTTGAGATATGTTGGACCATGAATACGACCACTTTTAACGCTTATTTCATCCATTTCTATTCTTCTTTATCATGCTGAAAATTTATCATATAAATCCATCTTATAATTATTTATGCTCTTATGGATAAATATTATTTCTTTTCCTTTATTTTGAATAAATTGATGATTATTATGCATAATTTTATAAATAATGGTTTATTAATATATTTTGTAACATCACTCACCATTTTAGCCTCCAGATATTTTCCGGATTGTAAATTTGATCTCCAAATCATCATCGAATATTCCAACTCAGAAATTGACTGGAATAAGAGACGGCAGTTTTTTGGTTGAGATTATGGGCAAATGGAAAGAATGCGAAGCTCCGGAACATGGGTTTTGTCGAGAACGGACCAAATTACTCCAACATAGAAACGGTCTGCCCAAATTCGGCACTGTGTTAGGAGAAACACAAGGTTCTTTGAGCATGATTTTCTCATATTTCTTGCCATTTTGTCCTCCAAATTATCTCGGCATTTTGCAAATCCAAATTTGACTTGCTCTTGTTGAAAGATTGTTGAAATATATTTTACGGTTGATCAAGTTGTTCGAACGATCTAATATTATTATTATAGATCATATTTGCTATTTAACATTCTCCTCTTCGATTATAAAGGAGAGCATGTATTATGTGTTGAACGATGGACGAGAGATGGGGATATTTACGGTTGTAATTACTGGTCCTCATCGACTCATTGATTAAACAAAGATCGACTATTTGTAAACCTTTGTTATGCATGATTAATACAAGAACATGTTGCCCTTTAATTTCTTAGTTAGGTAGCCCGACGGCGTTTCACTTAGGTGGTTGAGGACACAGCCTACAGTGGATCGATCAACGTTTGTATTTCTACTCTTTTAATTACCGCGTGTGATAGTTTGTGGTTATTCATTACATTTGCAAGATTAGCTTTCGTTGAATTATTGATTAGTTTTGTTATGTTAATGAATCACATTGTTGTTAGTTTCGGTAAGGACTTTAATTCATGTATTAGTTATTCTATTAAACCTTGCAGAGCATTCTTTGTTCAATATTATATGTCTTGGTTCAATTGATTGTTGTTGCATTTGGATTCTTGTTCATTTCGATTACTATTTAACAACGTTTTTTATGGGTTTGGTGTTTAATAGAATCGGCTTGTTTGATTCCATTAAGTTAATATTTATTTGTTCGATTCTTCTAGTTTCAATTTGTTATTCATTTACATTTTTTTGATTTGATGCTAATCATTTCCGATTCATTAACGGACTGCCAGAAAAGATTATTTATTTACATTGTTACGAGTTTGTTGTTTATACACATAGCCATTCAATTACGGATATTCGTTCATTTCTAATTCTTGTTTTAATAAAGAGTTCTTCTTTGTTTACTTTCACTTGTTGATTAGTTCAATTTTGATTTCCTTTGATTGCTTTAACGGAGGCATCATGTTGTAGAGAATATTGGTTATTGCTTCCACGTTCCCAGTTGATTGTCTTGTTTAGTTTGATTTCAATTGCATCATCAATTTCTGGGAATGAGTTATTGCTCTTGTATCCTCGATTGATGTTTCTTTGAGAGTGAATAGATAGATTTTAAGAGAATTTGAGTTCATGTTATTGTAATTGGATTTCTTTTTCAAGCATCTGTTTATTCTTGTGTTTAGAACATTGTATTACTACATCTTTCATAGCATTACTCTTAGCTCAATTGCGGTCTCAAACAAAAGTACACTCTTGAAACAAAAGTCGTTCTGGATTGATAATTAATGTGAAATAAATAGGTGTTAAAAAGATACCTTTTATACCTCAACAATTCTATACTTTATAGAAACGATGAAAAGGTCATGGAAAAGAATATGTATAGAGTTGGAAATAGCCTTCTATTGTGGATAAAAAGTTGCACAAATTTTTTTCCTTACTTTGGGGAGATTTTGTCATTAAAGAAAAATCTACATTGGTATATTTATAAAAAAAATAAGTGATCATTAATAAAAACATCTTACCAACAAAAAAAATATGAAGCTCATCTCTACAACTCTTTGTAAAGATGTAGGCGTAATGTTCAATGGTGTTCTAGTGACGGATAATCCATTACATATAATTGCCATTAAAGGCGATGTTGACAACAAAATATAGGGGCTTGAACATGTTTTTGAAAAAATACTAGCACACTTTACAAAAGGCACGGACTAGAAATTTCAATAAGATAATGGCGTTTGCAACTAAAAAATAACATACGATCTTTGGATGCAACTAAAGATCGGTGGGGAAGAATTTCAGCAGAAATAAATTTGGGTGACCTGTGACCTTGGAGATGGAATAGGGACATGTTGGTTTCTATGAGGATTGGTGTGTGGTATTACATGTATGTTAATTTCTATGCTAGTTTCTATTAGGAATGGTGTCTGACAACATGTTAGTTTCTATGAAGGTGTCTTGCCTCTTAAAGCAGTTTGGTGGTTCTAAAGGCCCCATGTTCTAATGTTTTTTTCCATTCATTTTTTCACTACCCAACGTAGATCTTGCAAATATCATTCAACTTTCATGCAACCTTACTCTTCATTTACAACGAATGGCTTTCGAAACAGCGTGAACCAGCACAACTGCATATTAGAAAATGTATCACACATATTGCTTCATGAACTTATCAATAAGTGAAATGTGCTTGGATGTAGACCACTTGGGCCCCGGAATCGTTGATCCATAAGTTTGCTGCCAATATTTGGTTAGCTAACTGCTCCATGGCCAGTGCTTCTTGGCTAGTATATCCTTCTCAAAATTAGATCCTCCTTACAGCACCTGTGCTAACAATAGTGTTAATGCTCTCATAATTTGTGTCTGTAACAACTTTATATCTTTTTGAAATTTGATCCAACCATTCCAAATTTTCTTCTTGTCGATTTCAAGGAAATAATAGTTAACCTTTTAAGTATTTGCAATAGCCGGCAGCGTGTTTCTTAAAAGATTCAAAAAAAAGGTACGAATGGACAAAGACACTTGAAAATTCCCTACTCAATTGAGCGTTTGCTCTTATGGAATAAAAATAAGAATAATTACATGTACCATCACGGAGAAGGATTGAGCCCGAGACTTCTTGGCATGAACTCCTTGGAGCACCAAACAAGAAAACAAGATTTGGGAAAGTGGCATCACGAGATAAACTCGGATCACAATTAGGTGCTACAAAATAAAAATAAACACCAACACCTTCCATTGGCTATGTAAAAATAAACGGTATTCGGTGTCCACAACATAAGCATTTGCTGATCAATATTTCATAGAAAGAAAGAGCATTCCTTAGTGGATTTAACCGTGACAACCATTTCGGGCTCCACCTCAACATCTAAGTGGATTGCTCGAGGATGATTCGGTACTGGCACATTAGAGAGACTATTGTGCCGATCAGTAGTCCCAGCTTAAAACTCTGCCCCAGAAATCTTGCCAAAGAAATGTATATAGAAATATTGCTTCAAGTAGAGTGGGAGATTGACATGAAGGATACGCATGTGAGCTTCTGTTGATCTCTGTTTTCTATTTATGAAAGATTTCATGTTATATTATTTGGATGGATATGAAAGGGGTATTTCTCAAAAAATTTAAAACCGATAAAATATATGACAAAATTCGAATCTTAACATTATCACTCATCGATTTGCGATTTTCCTTCTGCATCTTTAAACTATGCATGTTCATGTTATTCTGAAACACATATCATGATCCTTTAGTCATTAATGTAGGTTCTATTGATGTTCTATGCACAAAAATTGAAAGTAGGGTGTATATTTACGCGTAAATATAAAAAATCAGCAACCTTAGATCATGCTACTCCACTTTTTATTGTGATAAATATACAAAACCAGCAAGCTTAGCTGGCCATGATGGTGCTGCCATGTCACTCACAAAGAAACAAGTGTACATGTACATGCGCAGTCACGTGGATATTCTTTAACTTAACGATTCTTTAATTATACATTTACAACATGTGTTTCCAACACAAAGGTAAGCGATGTCGAGATGATGATACAAATTAAATAATGATTTCCATTTAAAAAAATATTTAGCAAGATTTTAGCCAAAAATCTAAAACATAAAAATCAATTAGACAACGCCATAATTTTTTAATAAGCAGGACACAAGACCATGAACCGATTAATTTTCTCCAAATAAATTTGTCCATATACATCGAATATATTATATTTGTTCATATGTCTGTCCTTGTATAAAAAAGCGTACTAGTTACAAGTTGGGGAAAAAAATAATACATTAGCGAGGTTCTTTAGTGAAAGAACCATGCCATGATAGAACAACGAGAAAAATGATAACAACAACCCATTCGCATATTGAGGACCTATATTGATGCGATTAATTATATGCATTGCGGTGGATAATGATCCTATGTCATATTTGACATCTACATTTGCGCTTAACAATGCCCTTGACATTATATCACTAGACATCCTTTGAATCAGCACAACGGAAGTAATCGATGGTAAAAAGTTTGAAATTGACAACTCCGAGTTTATTGCTTCCCTTTAAAGGGGTTTTAAATTGTCCTCGAACTTGGAATAGATTCCTTTCATACGATTACATATCAACTCCGAGTTGGTGAAGAGTTGAATATCATTGACATTGTGTTTTTATGCATTTTTAGCCCTTCGAGAAGGGCAATGTAATGTTTTCATTGTTTGTTCTCCCATGCACTTCTTTCTTTCCATGGACCACATGATTTGTTGCCATGTTGTGAGAGGGAAAATTTAGAACTCCTCGACCTGGATTTGGAAAGCATGAAACTTCAATGCATAAACGCCATTTTTGCACCATTGTTTACACTTAGAAGATACGGGAGATAACAATAAATTCATATTAGACAAGTGAGCGGTTATCTAGTTTTCAATACTCAACATGTTATTCGGTGATATATAATTGAAAAAACCCAGTTAGCTATTCCTAATCTATTCCTGCTTAGCTAATTAATTGAACATCCATAAACCATTTAATTCTTCTTTTATTTTTTTGCTTTTCAAATATCATGACAAGGAAAAAAAACTTAAAAAATATCATAGCACACGACTAACATCACAACAACACGACTAGCATCTCCAAGCAAGAAACAAAAAAACATTTGGGAACATTTACGGTGGACACATGAAAATGAAAATGAACATTTCTTGTTGTTGCGGACTAAATGAGCTTCTCCAACACATCATATCCATCCATGCAATCGAGGCTACTCTCTCAATGCAATAACTTGATCCCTGCGGGGCAAAGCTCCATCTCATGTTTTAAGAATATCGGATCCACCATGTTACCCCGAGGCCTCCACCTATGGTGTTATGCCCTATCACATCGATTCTAAATAAATTAGCTACATCGCAAAGGCGGGTTGTTGAATTTTCAAAACCTTTGCTATAACCCATATGAAATCCACGAGTTAGATTACTTTAGGCCCACATTTCAATTAACATAATTGACAGATACCCTGACAGCGGTCGAATCAACCATCTCTTGCTACTTTGTACGAAAATTCCTATATGCATTTTAGCAAGGAGTTGACAATATCAATATAACTAGACGAAGCCCACTTCTTCAACTGTCACCCATAAAAAAAGACTTCATAGTAATTTTATACGACCCATGGTAAGTCCTATAGTAGAAAACATTGTTATTGTAATTCAATTACCTAAAATAGAAATTAATGACTTAGCGATTAGACTACTCACGATTTAAATGTGGACATTTGATTGGGTTTGAAGGAAAAGAAACGTAGTTATTATTTATTTTATTCAAATAGATTGAAAATAGATACATACTCGGAAGGTCAACGGTCAGAAGTCGATCTTTGATTGATTTTTAAATGTGGAGATTTGATAGGGCTTGAAGCGAACAATGTTGTAACCTTTTCGACCTCCCAAGTCTCGTAGAGAATCTGTCTCTGCCTAGTGAAACTCTAGGGTCATGACGCTCGGCTATTGAGAACCAACGGTAAAAGTAATACATTGCAAGTTTCTCCACACTCTGAGGCGTCTTGTTGGCTATATTATTAGTACCCAAGAAGTACTATCGGTTAGTCGGAGTATACGAAATGAAATAATGATTTGATACCTAATTGTAGATCCAACGGACCTAATTCTCAAAAACACGAAAGCATATCAATATGTATTAAGCGATGCATATTGCGGATTGCACCATCCAATAGCGAGGACAATTTAACAGAATTTTAATTCTAAATCACAGCTACGTTGTATATAATAGAGATATTATGAATGTAAAATTATGTTTGTTGATTTTTTTGAAGATTTTTCTAAAAGCCAACTATGTTGGAGCTAGTATGTGGTTCATCTATTTCTAGCTGAGTTATGGTAGGGATAGTGATTGGGTTGTCATGGAAACACAGTGGGCTATATTTGTATTGATGGTAACGAGGTATGTTTAGATTTGTTTGGAATGCCCCACCCGGTTTGGCGCTTGCACTTTTAATCTGTTCTGCCTACCTCATTGACACTGTTCTTTGAGAAAACATTAGGATAGTTTGAGAGCTAGGAAGAATGAAGCTTTATATTGAGGCATTTGCAAGCTACCCAAGGAAACATGTCTCGATGTCCATTGTCTATGTTCCTTGTGCTTCGGTGTTGTGCAAGGATGGGAAACAATTGCAATCGGTGTCTTTGTCTAGAATCATCTCATGGTTTGCTGATGATGGTTTTTCATAAGAGATCAACCTTATTACAAAAGGTTGATGACACTCTCTCGGTGTATTCACATACTTATGTTGTTGCGGGGAGTATTAGGTGGCGCACTAGCGGTATGTTCACGAGCCTACTCTATGTTCACTCTTCTTGCAGGTCACAAATTCGAAGGGAGCCTTCTGGAGGTCGAGAGTGGGGTGCGGTTCCTTAGCGACTCGGCTGAGCACATTTTATAATGAGGTTGGAATGTTAGCAACCTGGCTTGTAGCATAATCTTGTTGGTGATAAGCTTGGTGATCCCATTAAGGATGACGAGGATGAGCAACTTCGATTGGAGATGAGTACGAGTTCATGGTGAAACTTATGCTGCGGCAAGGAGATGGCGAGAAAATATGATAACACAAGGCATGGATGGTATGATGATACAACTCATGGAGATGGCAGGAGGGCGGTGCCGGTCGATCGTTTTACCATTTCATCCCGCAGCCATACCATAATTCACAAAATATGAATTCCATTATGAAAACACATGAAATCATATAAGTTTTAGGAATTTTTTGAATTTTCGATAGGCCACCCTATTACGAATGCGAGAATTTTTTACGACGAGCCTGCAATGTGAATCACGTCGGAAGAAAACAAAAGGTAGATTCTACTAATGATCTGGTCCTTAGTAGTGGAGATGATGGAAATAGAAAGATCTGCGCAAACAAATCTCATAAGCGTGCTCTTGTGTAGGTGAGAAGACTTTCTTGTTACCTCCAGCGTATTACACTTCTAGAATGAGATTGCAACTTGCAACATTTGTAGGAAATTGTACCTTTCTTCATTTTTTGTAAAGTGCATGATATCATATATAGCTAGATGTTCTTCCTTGACATATATTTTTAGTAGCTTGCTATTTTAGTTAAAAATGAAATGGAACCATCTGAGATAAGCAATGTTTGGACCTCGTTGTTATCTAGTGATGGCATTTATGTGGAAACTAAAAAAATGATTGGTATTTCCACTTTTCTCTATTTTTGTAGTAGGTTAATTCTATGAGCACAAATATGTGTATCACAAAGATTTAAAATCAAGACACAAAACGCCTAGTCCATGTTACAACAATTTTCCTATTGCATTAATTACATTAATTCAATTCATAGTGTAGTTATATCTTTGGATATAGATGATCATGTTGCAGATAGGTATGGAAGAGCACTTCTAGGCACATTGTCACTAATATGTTGATTTTGGTTTTGCAAAGCAATTTGGGTCATTATAAACCAAATCAACAACCTTATTGCAACTTTTCGTTTAATATGTGGATGTGGTTATGCAAAGCGATTTGGGTCATTGTAAACCAAATCAACAACCTTATTGCAATTTGGGTCATTGTAAACCTTATTGCGGTAGCCTTATTGCAATAAGGTTGTTCATTAGTTTACAATGACACAAATCACTTTGGGTAACCAATATCAACATATAAACCAACATATTAAACGATAATGCACCTATGTGCCTAATCTTTAATATGTTGATTTATATCGGTGTAAACCAAATCAACAATCTTTAATATGCTTATTTATGTCAATGTAAACTAAATCAAAAAAATCAACAACTTTAAAGTGCTCAATCCTATTTGCAGCACAGTCATCTATCAATTGATAGTCCTAGTAGAATACGGCTTGCATGTGAAAGCATTCACACTATGTCTGGAAGATGAGAAATTATGGAAAAATCCAAGCAACACCCAATGAAAACTCTAGAACCATTGTAGATTTTTTGTTACAAGTTGAGCACCATAAAACCTCGGAAGGTGGTAAAGTTTTATATGGCATCTAACATTGACATAGGAGATACATAATAATGTAGTAGTGAAGAATTTTCATTTTTAAAATTCAATCTACTTTGTAGTAACTCAAATTTTTGTGACGAATACTAAAAATATCTATGTCCCTCCGGTTATTAAATCTTCTTTTCAATTATCGAACAAGCTTATAATGCATAATTCTGTCAATATTGTACATGGGGATCAATCTAAACAAATTCTCATCTCAATATGTCTCCGATGTGCCTTCCCTTTCACTTATGTCAATGTATTTGCGAGACTAGACAAATTTAGGAAGTGACATGATGTGGAGCCTAAAAATGAACGAAAAATAATGTTTGTGAACTCGAAATTTATTAGTATTTGTGTTCAACGATGATTCAAAATTAATGCACCCATGATCTATGATTACATGGGGTGACATTGCTCCCCCGATCCTTTGTCTTTCCCATCATCGCACTCTAATTTTTGTGCGGCACTAAATTTATATGATCCACATGATCATGGAGATCCATAACCCATAATCAAGGGAGTAGTCTAACATCCAATGTTTCCAATTATTTAAAAATACCAGCAACACCCAATGAAAACTCTAGAACCATTCTACTAGCGATATTGGAAATAGAAATATCTCTACAAACAAATCTCATAAGTGTGCTTCTTGTGCGGTGAGAAGAGCACTGTTGTTACCTCCTTTGTATTTCACTTCTAGGATGAGATTGCGAGTGTTTAACATATCCTATAGCTACGTGACGCATGGGCGGAGAAACCCTACGGTAGCAAGGTCGCTACCCTGTTGAATGAAAATCGGAATAGACTAGTGACGGTGACGGAGAATGAGGAATAACCAATTACGGGAAAATCGTACAAATTACAAAGAAAAAATTTAATTGAATGATAAGTAAAACAAAGAGAAATTGCATAAATAATTGGAATTTGATGTATTTAGACTTTTACACACTTAAATTCACATTCTAGTAGATAGCGATATGTATTTGAAATAGCTTTTGGTGACCTAACATGAATTTGGATAAGTTCATTTTTTGTTACGGTTCATGACATAAATTAGTAGTACCTTGTTATAGTTCGCAGAGAAAAATATCTTGTTATCTATGTGAGATGGATGGTCCCTAGTTTTTTGTGAACCAAGTGAAAACAATGCGATTTGGTATGCAAAATTGCTTGATTGAAAACTTACGGATTGAAAACTTACAGTTCGGAACGGTGTGCAATCGAAACAAAACTTATAGAGTTGATTCATAACGAGGAGGCGTACGGGAAGGTGAATCAAACGATTTTGTTTTTCGCGATGTTTTGTTTTGTTTCGAGAGACGAGACGAGGTGTGCAATGTGAGCGGGGAGCAATGGAGGAGCGATGAGGGGAAAGGGGAGCGGGAGGGCACGATGGGTGGAAACATTGCGCATCATTAAGTTTCTGCGGCTAAAAATCGGGGTTGATCAAAGTTTCCGGTCGGTCTATCTTCCTTCGACGAGAAGAGAATGTGTGTCGATGACGGAGGAATTACGGTAGGCGAGCGGGGAAGGAAGCTGAAGTTTTTTCGGCGGTGACGGAAACGGGCAATTCCTCACGCCGGTTAGACTATAAATTAATAGTAAAGTGATAGAGGAAGCTGTATTTTGTCAAGGCCGGATACGGTTTCGAGCGAATTTGTCAATCGATAGTCACCAAATATTAAGGGAACGGGAATTGGATTTGTGGGAAAGTACGGTTTCGGTATCGAGCGACAATTATGAAGGGTGCGTGAGGGTTTGAGCCTAAATTTGGAGAGAATGCCATTGATTGAGGAGAGTTTCGGCCTTGGAACTATTTGCGGTACTTAGCGACCACACGAGCAAGAGGGGAGGAGCACATGAAAATTTTCATAGACCCCACGGAGTTGTGGAATTTTGAATAATTGGTTAGAGAATCAACAGTTTATCCGGAAAAATCCGCGTTACGAAATCTTAATAATCGACACCGCGGGAGCTCTTGCGGTCGTGCGAGTTTCGAGCTATCGACCTCTTTACTCGGGGGCCCGACCTAAGTTGGCTCGGAATCAGAATGGTGATGGAATAACAAGAATCAGAACTAATGGATAGGGACGGAGACAAAGATAACTTTAATGTACTAAAAAACATATCAAGATGCAAAGGCTATTCTACTTTACGAGGATTTTGGATATGCATTCATTCCCGATCTGCAGATGTCACTTGTTTGTCTCTACTGTAGCATGATAAACAATATTGTTTTTATTTGTTGTATTGTTTTTCCATGAAATTGAAAATCGTTGCAGAATAATTGATTTTGGAGTCGTTTATTGAGGCCGATGAAGGTCGAAAAGGGTGGGATAAGAAATTTTGTAATTAGGTGTTTGGTCCAGCTGTTTTTATAGTGAAATGGATTTAACATCATCAAAAAACTAGGTACCCAAAATCTTGAAATTTGACAAATATAACTTTTGGATTTACAAAATGCACCTTTAGATTTTATTAAAATTTTCCCCAATTTTCATAATTTTGAAAACAAATTTTTTTATTTAATATTTGTTTGGGGTTTTCTACCTGATATTTGTCCTTGAATATAAAAATTAGTGCATCTATATAAACTAAATAGCTTGTAAATGACAAGAGGTTAGAATACATTTCAGTTGTCAAGATTTTAAAAAATTCAAAAATTAGCTTGAATTATATATTTATTTTAAATCATTATTAATAATCATAAAAATAATAATATATATGTTAAATATATATGTTAAAGCAAAAACATGTAAATAGGTTTTGTTACATGGTAATGGGCTAATAGCATGGTTTATTAATACTACATGCCCAAAAGACTATATTAATGTTCATATGGTATATATTCATATGACAATTTTTTAATCAATTTAATTAAAATCAAAGACATAATTATTTTGAGATAAACCTCAACCTTTGATACTACTACTAAGATATTCTAGAATATTATATGAGTTAAATCTTTAATATCCATAATAATTATTCATAATTAAATTAAAATTATGAAAGTCATATTCCAAAATAGATATGACTATACAAGTTAAAAAATAGTAATAATGAAAAAATATTTGAATCTAGGTCATAATTCCGCTTTAATTTCACATCAAACTATATATAAAGATAAAATGAGTGAAAGTATTAACTTCATGTATAATTACTTTCTACATTCTCGTCAATATGAAATTGACAAATTATTACAATACAATATTGATATTACAATGCCACTTTACATTCGATATATATTATATAAAGACATATACAATAAAGTAATTGATATTAATAACCAAAACATATTCAGTACCAATCATAATTAAAGCAATATAATTTTATATCAATTTTATATATAGATGATAAAGTAATTGATACTAAAAAAATTCTTACATTTTTGACTTTCCATTAGGAAGATGTTTAATTTATTAACTTTTAATATATGACATTTATAAATATTAATAACTAAAAAATTAAATGTAAGACATTTCTATAAAATATTAATAACATAAATAATTTAATGTAAATATCTATCTATCTATCTATATGGAGAGAGAGTGACTTGATTTGGATCTTGGGGGCTAAGATATGAGAAACTTGAATGCAAGAGAGAAGAAGAAAAACACAAAAATAAACTCTTTATTAAAATAAGAGAAATAGTTACAACTACATTGTGGTGGACCAATATGTCCTTTTACAAAGTGATGCCAATTAGTTATAGTATAGGTAAATGTTGGGTGGATGTCACTTTCCATTCGGATCAATCCTCCCCATTTAAAAAATGGTCCCCATTTCTTAAAGTTCCCTCCTTATTAGCTTTTTGTTGAATATGTACCCGATGAAAGAGAAGGGTTTGGTCTACATTATAACAGCAGGTTTGTGGATGACCCAAAACCAAGTGTTGTTGAAGACAAGGGTTTTGTGTGGTTGAGCCATAACCATGATGAATGAAGGTTCAAGGATAGAGTTACCCTATAATGTTTGTGGGTCGACTATGATGCGAACAATGTATGACTTAGCAAATGGACTTAGATGGCAAGGATTTTGTGTGGTTGACCCATAACCATGGGTTTATGGGTGACTCATGATGCTATGGGCCAACTATAATACCAAGAAAATGGACTTGGATGGTAAGGGTTTTGTGTGGTTGACCAATAATAGTGGTTTTATGGGTGACCCAAACCATTACGAACGAGGTCGGAGGATAGTGATAATACGTAATGCTTTTGGGCTTGACTGTTTTATTTCGATTGTAATAGGAGGCACATTTTAGACCTCAAAATTCCCCTAATGGGATGAATTGATGTAAAAGTTTTGGAACACTGAAATATTAAGTCATCACATTCCATTTCAGATTCAACATGAATGTGCAAAAGTGAATTCTACCATGAGTTCTAAGATTATGCACTCTTTTTTAAAATTAGGAATTGTGACAAGCATGTTAATGATAACTGGTTGTTAACTGGTTAAAAGACATTTTTTAATTATTGTTTTAAAGAAATAGGCTGAGACAATTAGTATTTTTGCTTGAAAATTTATTTTCCTTCTTTTTAATTATGAATAATAAAATTGCTTATGGAATGTAAAAGTGAAAAAAACTGATGGTAAATACTTTCCAAGAGCCCGGAAGGTGGTTAGGGGCAGGTTGGAAACGATTCACACCGCTCCCTGCGGGGATAAGGGGCGGGAGGTCCAGGTGAGGGTGAGGGTTTTTTTAATGGAGAAAGGGTGAGTGAAAATTTTTGAGAGCTGGTAGTGACTCGGTGGAAACACTCAGAAAAAATCTCGAATTATTTTTGAGAGTGCGACTAGACTAGGTGTCTGAGGTCACACAAAAATATTCACTATTAACCCGTACCTTTTAGGATTAAACCAGGGGCCAAGAAGAGAATGACAATCGCCTCTCTTGAGTTGAGAGGACCACAACTCCTAGTGAAACTCAGATAAATGCTTGTGTATGCTCGGTGGAATTAAGTATTGTAATTACTTTTCATCTGGATAAGTACGGATTATGTTTTGTTTATAAGAAACAATTGTTGTGGTTCTATATGATAGTACTATTTTTTAAAAAAATGATATTAGTCTCGGAATTATTTAACATCCTATAATGCATTTTTTCAGGACTTACATAAGATGTTAATAAAATTATATGTATAATGATTTGTGTTTAAAAGTACGATGAATCCTTTTCTTACGGAAGGAAGATGTGGAGAATATGGTTCTTGCAGGTAGTAACGGGGATTGTCGAGATATTGGATAAGAGGAACGAAACATAAATAAATCTTTTAGGGAAGAGTTTTTCATTGTTAAATCTATATAGAAAGACCGTTGGTCTTGGGTACGGGGTAAAACCCAAACCACGAACATCATCCTCCCGAAATGGAAAACACGGACTATAGTTAAGGTGGTACGGTCACTTTGTTTAAACTACAACGAGATGAACATTAAAGAATAGAACGATTCAGAGAAAAATTGATAGCCATTTATAGAAAGATTCACCGTAGAAATATTGTCATGTGACGGATGTTTAACAATATTTCTTTTAGTATAAGCATATTTTAATGATTTTTCGAAACAACTATTATAGCTTATAAAGCGGCCCAACGTGGAAATAGAAATTTTTGATAGAATACGATTTAACGGCAAAAAGAACAACGAGACTTGATTCGAGAACACGGGGGATGAAACCTCGACCCAACATGCATCTCATTATTAGACTATCTATACACAAACAAGCTGTGGTGGTCCGGTCCTTTGAAAGTTTTTATCCTATTGTAAAAATAATATAGACGAGAGAGATATACATATATTTGGATATTTTCTTTGCTATATACAAAGTAAAACATTCATTTACGAATAAGAAAAACTAAAATGAGCCTTTATCCATATTTACCAAATAATTTAAAGAAGTTAAATGCACCAAAAATATGTCGTATGGTTTCGAATGTTGTAAGAATATTATTATTCTTCATTAAACAACGAAAGCTACGGCGTAAAAGAATAATCACATACTATTCAAATGAAACCAAATGTTTCCAAAGAAGAATTTAGAAATGATTCTTTTTACATAATACACGAGTAAGAAAACATAACCTATCCAAAGCCATGGTATAATCCTAACATCTTAAACTTGTTTAGAATTGCTGCACATAAATATCGTAAATTAGAGACTATAGGGCCTCAAGGGTTTAGTCGGATTGCATCAAATTTCTTTGCAATTTTACAAACAAAACCAAGGCATGCAAGCCAATAATTATACGATAAGCGAGCGGGAATGCAAAGTTAAAACTGCAGAAATTAGGAGTGCGCCCAAGGCGGTTGAGCGCTGTTGGGAGCAAACATGTAAGTACTTGGAAGAAGCTAGTCACATTAGTATTGAACCCGGAGTAGCCGGCAACTCCAAAGACCTCACGAAAATAGGGTAACTTCATAATTAGTAAAAGAGCTAACCTTTCATACATCGATGAAGAAAAAACGAATGAGAAGGTTTTATTTAAAATGTAATGTGAAATAGATAAAGAAGAACTATGTTTTACAATGAAGCATCGAAATTATGGACATGATATACTGTAAACGAAAGTTCGTTGTGGCATACCGAGTATTGAATCCCTTCAACAACAAGAAAAGATAAATATTAAAATTTATGCATGGATAAGATGTTGGGAAGATAAACCCTTGTAACTTGTAAATCGATTAAGAAAACACACCCAAGCTTAGGCTACCGAGGTGATTACTAAACGAGGAAGACAACAACGAGAAGAACGCATGGGCTTGTCGTGAGCTAGAGTTGAACAACTGCAGAACGGCTCCAATGCTTGAAGGAGATCTCTCTCTACTATGCGAAACCTCATAATTCCTTGCCGCAAGTTTTACCCATGGAAATCGGGATGATGAAACATTGTAGCTGAACCGGAACTCAAACCCTCGTTGCGAAAAGAAAAGTTCTCGAGGAGAATAGTGAAGGAAAACCGACGAGTGCAAGAGAAAAAATGGAGGAAATCATTTAGAGTGGGCGCGGATATCAGTCGATTCCCACACAATTTGTGAGCCGTGGATTTTCTAAAAATAAACGGCGAGGATCTATAGGTCAAAACCATCGAAATCTGCACAAAATCACAATGGATACTACACATTCATAAAAATTAATCATTGGTACCATACGTTAAAACCCCAGTACTTACGAGCAAAGCATCGTTTGAAACAACACTCTCATTAATATATTTTGTGGGTTGGTTAACTTTATAAGACCATGACATAACCACATATGCCGAGAGGTCGGAGTGCATATGTGTATAAACCCCTAACAAATATCATATGAAAAACGTTAAAAGCACCATGCCTAGGGTTACCATTTATAGGTGTTAGTAAAACCATATAATATTTGACTGCGGAAATTTTACCTTAAGCCATGGGTTTTGGCATTGTATAAAGATGCAATATGTTTAAATGATACATAATAAGGTTCATATTTTTATCCAAAAGGGTTCTAAGTAAATTTTTTTTCTTATGTATGTCACAGTAGCATGGAGCAACGTTCATACGGCGGGACCCTAAGGGTCAACGAACGATTAATTTGTGTGTATATTGATGCACATAATAGAAGCTCGTAGGAAACATCATGAGAAGTGGAATAACGCAACAACCACCCGGAGACAACGAGGAACCCCAAACACAACATTAGTGAACCACGAGATGTGGGTTCGATTTAGTCTTGATCAACACTAGCAAACCGATGAGCTGCTTTGAACATCAACATCAAACGTTATCTTTGCTAGATACAATACAATATTTACGAGGAAGAAATGGTTCGAGTTGAAGGGATAACTAATGATTAATGCAAGAGCAAAGAAGAATGCTCAAGAAATGCATCGACAAAAAAAATCAAGAAATGGAACACGGTCACTAGCAATTGCATGCAGAAGGCGATGAACAACAAAAAAAGAACAACACCAGCAAGCGAGTAGAAAAGAAGCCCATCCCGGCCAAAGTAATAAGAACAAAAAATACAACGAAGCGAGAATCCAGGAAATTTGTCGGATCAGCAAGAAGTTAAGAAACATAAAGTAGAGCTCGTTTAGGAAAGTAAAACCACCAACATTTGATGGTGAAGATGAGGAAGATGCGAGAAGCATCGTTAATAAAAATGAATAAGTACTTTCGAGGGTGTATGAATACAACGACGCTTTGAAGAGGGCAGTTGAAACCATATATGAATTAAGGGAGAAGCCACTCTATGGTGGGAAGAAGAAAAGAATATTACATGACATTGAGGAACAAAATGTTACTTGGGAAAGCGTTCTAGCAATACTTTAAAGACAATTATTTAACGAACATTTCTATGATGAGAAATCTAAAGAAATTCATGACTTGAGGTTGGGACAGAGATGGTAACGGATGAATGTATCACCAGTTCACCTCCCCGTTACGATACACCATTCCATACCTTCAAGAGGAAAAGGCTAAGGTGCATAGATTTATGAAGCGACGCAACACATATGAAAGAAAGAATTGAATTTTTAAATCACGAGAACCTTTGAAGAAGCCATTCGCCAAGGAAATACACGAATGCGCTATCGTGATCTAAGGCCAAAGGGGAGGTTGGAAAAAGTTAGCAACCAAGGAAAGGATAGAAAAGAAACTCCAACTTCAAAAGGCTAATATGCTTAAGGTACGCAAGTTACGTAGGTAAACAATTTGGCAATCATCGAGACTCGATTTCCCGGCCAAAGAGAAGCCTACCTGGGCATCTAGCAACTACAGACAAGGTGATGGCTTGAGCCACCCTTACGAGTGTTGGGGGTGTGATGAGGCACACTATTATAAAAAACTACCCACAGTAGCAAGAAATGACACAATTGAAAACTTGAAGGAAGCTTCTACGGTGGGCGATGTGGCACGAAACATTCCTCGTATCAACGCGGAAGATTGGAGGATCGACAAGCGAGATTATCAACCAACAATGATTGAGTTAGAAGGTAAATTACTATCACAATTTGTTTCCATTTTCATAGCTTCGGTGCAGAGCTATAAGTTATGTTAGTCCCAAAATAGTGGAAATGTTTAAATTAAAAGAGAAAAAAATTAAAAAGGCGGTGGCGGTACAACTAGTCACTGGGAGCAAAATGAAAGGTAACTACGAAATTCCAAGCATGCTTTAGAAATTTCATAGCAACATTTAAGTGTGAACCTAAACATCATACATTAGGGTCCTATGATGTTTTTTGAGCTGGACTAGATAGAAAAACATTGGACCTTAGCGGACTACAAGGAAAAGATTATTTATTACATAATGCAAAGATGGAACACGTAAGGAGATTCAAGGAATCGAGAAGCCGCTATGGCTACGTCCGATTACGGCGTCCCAAATGAATAAATATATAAGGAAAAGTATGCTAGATATATGCTGTTGGGTGGGATATCTTGAATCTAGGGAAAAATCCTTTGATGGAAAACATACCTGTGGTGCAAGATTTCATGGATGTTTTTCCAAAAAATATTCCTCGATTACCACGAGACGAGATATCGATTTTACCCGAGGAATTAATTCTAGGAGCATCACATCGAGGGGCCTTACGGAATGAGTGTTCAAGAACTAATTGAGTTGAAAATGCGATTCTGAGAGTCTTTGGACAAAGGTTATATTCGTCAGGTGTATCCCCTTGAGGAGCACACTAGTGTTGTTCGTGAAGAAGGACATAACCATGTGAATGTGCATGGATTATAAACAACTTAACAATTTAACGATTAAGAATAAATATCCTTTACCCGGGATTGATGAAATCTGTTTGATCGAGGTGAAGAGACTACGGTGTTTTCAAGAATAGATTTAAGATTTGGTTGTCACGATTCGAATCAAGGATGAAGACATTTGCAAGACAGCATTACGCCACGGTGCGGGCATTATGAATTTGTGTTGTTGCTGAGCTAACAATCACACCAACAACCTTCATGAGGTTAATGCATGGAATCTTCCATCCCTTTTTCTGGATAATTTTATTGCTCATATTTATAGATGACATTTTAATTTATTAAAAAACTAAGAGAGGCTTGTAAAGAGAATTTGAGGGATTGTCTTAGAAATGCTAAGAAAGCACCAAGCTTGTATGCTAAGTTAAACCAAATGTGATTTCTTTAAAATAGAAATCCGGTACCTAGGCCATGTCATTTTAGCGAAGGGATTTTTGTTGACTCGGAGAAGATAAAGACCATTATGGAATGGCGAGTACCCCGAGAATGTGGCATATATTCGATCCTTCATGGGATTAGTTGGGTACTATCGAAGATTTGTTGAGGGTTTTCCCGAATTTCTGCCTCATTACCCTGCTGAGGAGAAAAGGAAAAGTTTTCAGTGGTGTTGTTGAGTGTCGGAAACCAGGTTTTGAAGAAGACTAAAATAGCTTTTGACCTTTGCCTGGGTGTTGAAGGTAGTGGACCCCAACAAATAATTTGAAGTTGTATACATGCAAGCAAGGAGGTGTTGATGCGATTTTATCGCAAGAAGGAAAAGTAGTGGCTTATGAGTCAAGAAAGTTAAAGAGCATAAGACAAAGGTACTCGGCCTGTGATATGGAATTAATAGCGATGGTACATGCAGCACAACGAGTTTAGACACTACTTACTAGGTAAAAAGTTTGTGCTAAAAAGCAGATCATAGCGACGACCGATTATTTCAAGCAAGCTTATTCAAACTCCAAGACGAGAAGCGAATCGAATGCCTTTTTTAAGTGAGTTTAGTATGGACATCCGGCACGTGAAGGGTAAGGAAAAACCGAGTGAGCGTGCTTTAAGTATAAAACTACATTGTGTTTATGAGCTTTATTACAATCGGTGGAAAGTAAATTTTTTAGACCAAATGAGGAAGAAGCACAAAAAATATCTAGAATATCAATTCCAACGGCAACAAGTAGCGATCGAAGAAAGCAAGGAAATACTTGAATATGGAATAAATAATGATCGGTGCTCACCTTTAGAGGAAAGGTGTATGTACCAAACCGTGTGAGCTTAAAAGAAGTGATTATGAATGAATACCACATAAGTAACTATCGAGGTCACCTAGAGATGCTAAACGAAAATGTTCAGCATCAATTAGAAAGGTATATTTCTTTTTGGTATGCGTAAAAATATTGCGAGTATTTAAATAAATGTTTGGAGTGTCGGCGGATGAAGGTGGAGCATTAACATCTAGCGAGGATTGTTACGGCCATACCAGTCACACAGATGTAAGTGGGAGGTCATATCCTTGGACTTCATTACGGAGTTGACCGTGGACAAAAAAACAAAATGACCTCCATCATGGTGGTAGTAGACGATTGATAAGCCTTTTAACACACTTTATGCCTATACGGTCTACTTACAAGACTATACGGATAACGGACATATTCATGAGGAAATTTTTGGAGGCTACATGGCATTAGAGAAACCAGTTATCATATAGATAGAATGCTAAGTTTATACATCAACATTTTGGAAGACTATTTTTATAGGTCTAGGGACCCGGATAAACTTTATTACAACTTATCATCCCCAGTTGACGGTGACAGGGAAAAAGTAGGCAAATTACTAAAACCCATACTCCCGCATATGTGAGTACGACGGTAACCAAATGGGAAGATTATTTGCATCTTGTTGAATTTTCTTACAACAATGGTTATCGGGAGTCACACAAGAGATGAGTCCTTTCGAAGCCTTGTATGGGAGGTAGTGTCGCACCCTTAAATTGGAGCGACCCCAAAACAAAAATAATGTTGGGACGGATATGATAAGTGAAATGGAATCAAGTAAAGAAGATAAGACAAAATCTAAGCAGCTGGCAAGATCGACGAATCTAGAACAGTTAAGAAAGAGGTCTTATTGGGAATTCGAAGTACAAGACCATGTGTATGAGGTTAAACCCAGATGAGTACCTTGTGGTGGACCTCTTGTGCAAGTTGGCTCCTGAGTTACGTGGACCCTTACAAATTTTAGAAGGTAGGACATAGGCCTATCTGGTGAAAGCTTTTACCAGTCACATGCAAAGTACACAATGTGTTTCATGTGTCCACATTGAAGCGTTATGTGCATGATTCGAAACACGCAATTCATTGGCAAAATATACGGAGGGTAGGATAGAATTAAAAATCCTAGCTTGTAAATGTAATTTCTTTGTGAAATTTGACAAGGAATTTTTTTGTTGCGCGGTACAGTCGGACGGCAAGTTCTGTTCGAACCGCAACACATAATTTACCGGAGGAAATTATGCTCACGGAAGCGAGTCATCACCCAACTAATAGTGCGATGGAAGAAATTACGTCGGATGAGGCTTCTTGGGAGGACGAAAGATTTTTTCGTGAGGCTTATCCAGAGTTCTTTTCAAAGCTAGAGTGAGGCTCACAGGGATGGTGTTACTTCCGGGGGGAAGTTGTGACAAATGAATTAATGATATTATTGTTAACTAGTTAAAACGTACAATTATTGTTTAAAGAAAAGATTGAGACAATTAGTATTTTTGTTGGAAAATTTATTTTCCTTCTTTTTAATTATGAATAATAAAGTAGTTATGGAAATTAAAAGTGAAAAATTTGACGGTAAATGCTTTCCAAGGACTGAGTGGTTGGGGACGGAGTTAGAGCTTGAGTTACTGCTCCTGCAGGGATGAGGCCAGTCCTAGTGAGGATTAGGGGTTATGTTCATGGAGAAAGGGAGAGAGTGACAATTTTCTAGAGGAAATTTGGTAGTGACCCGGTGGAAACACTCGGAGAAAAATCCCGAATTATTTAAAGGTACTAACTGAACTAGGTGTCCTAATGTCACAACGAAGCTATCCATTGTTAACCGTGCCTTTAAAGGATTGGAGCACGGGAGCAAGAAGAGGGCATAATCACCTCTTGAAATTTGGAGACCTGAGTTAATTTTCAAAATTGGTAGTAACTATATTACGCTACGTTGGAATTAATTACTATAACTACTGTCATTTGGATAAGTACATATTTTGTTTTGTTTATCGAAATAGTTGTTGTGATTTATATGATAGTAGGATTTTAAAAAAATGATATTAGTCTCGGAATTAATTTAACATCCTATAATGCATTTTCCGGAGACTTATATGGGGATGTAGCGATATATGTAGAATGACATTATGTTTAAGAAGTCCAGGTAGATCACTTTTCTTATGCAAGGAAGATGTGGAAAATGTGTAGTTTGCGGGTAAACAACGAGGCTATCGGATATTGAATAAGAAGGAAGGAAACATAAATAAATGCCAGAAGAAAGTTTTCATTATTAAATCTATATATAGAGAAGACAGCCGTTAGTCTTAGGTATAGTGTAAAACCTAACCTGAAGCACATCGTCCCTCCCGAGAATGGAAAACACATACTACGATTAAGAGTGGTCAGATGCTGTTTAAACTACAATAGATGAACATTAAAGAAATAGAGCCAATTCATAAAAACTAGATAATATTCTTCATGAAAAGATTCTTATTTATAAATATTTTCATATGACGAGATGTAACAAGATTTCTTTTAGTACAAGCAAATTCATGCATTTCGGGAAACAACTATTATAAGCAAAAAAGCATTTGTGATAAGGAAATAGAACTTTTTGATAGAATACGATTTAAGTAGCTAGAACGAAAACGAGACTCGGTTACGGCCGAGATGAAACCCTATCCCAACACACATCTCATTCTTAGACTATCTATGCACGGACAAGTTTGTGGTGGTCCGGTCCAGAAAAATTTTGTCCCATTGTAAAAAGAATATAGACGAAGATATCTGTATATATATTTGGAGATTTTTATTTATATATACAAAGTAAAACATTCATTTACGAATAAGCGAACTAAAATGAGCCTTTATCATGTTTACCAATTTCAAATAATTTAAAGAAGGTAAATGCACCAAAAATGTAAAGCGTGGTTTCGGAATATTGCAGAATATTATTATTCTTCCATTAAATAGTAGAAAGCTATTGGCGTAAAAGAATAATCACATACTATTCAAATGGAAACCAAATGTTTACAAGAGAAGAATTTACGGTAGTTCTTTTTTTACATAATATACACGATGAAAATACAACCTATCCAAAGAAGTGGCAGTGTAAATCACGATAGCTTAAGCATTGGAAATTGCTACAAAGAAGATCATAAATTAGAGACTATCTAAGCCTCAAGGGTTTGGCCGGATTGTGCATCCAATTTCTTTAAAATTTTACGAGCAAAAACAAGGCATGCAAGCCAATAATTATCGATAAGTAGAACTAAGGCCAGAATTAAAACCCTCATGAGAAATCGAGGAGTGCGCCCAAGAGCGGGTTGGCTTGTGTCGGGGAGAAAACGAGGGTAAGTACACAGAGCTAGTCACATTAGCCACGAACCCGGGGTAGCCGGAAACTCCAAAGACCTCACGAAAAATAGGGTAACTTCATAATAAGTAAAGAGAGCAAAGCTGTCATCCATACGATGAAGAACAAACAAATGAGAAGGTTTTATTTAAACTGCAGTAAGGAAATAGATAGAAGAAGAACTATGCTATACAATGAAGCACCAAATTTATGGACATGAAGTATACGTAAACAAAAATTCATTGCGGCACTCTGGAAGTCTTTGAATCCCTTCAACAACAAGAGAAAGAAAAATATTTAAGAGATTATGCATGGATAAGTTGTTGAGAAGATGACCACAGCAACATGAAATCGATTAAGAAAACGGAACCCAAGCTTTAAGCTGCGAGGTGATTACCGAACGAGAAGAGACCAACGGAAGGATGCATGGGCTTGTCATGAGCTAGAGTTGAACAGCTGCGACGCTCCAACACTTCGAAGAGGGGTCTCTCTACTATGCTGAAACCTCAAAATTCCTTGCCGCGAGTTTTACCTATGGAAATCGAGGATGATGAAATAGTGTAGATAAGGCGAAACTCCAAACCCTCATTGCGAAGCAAAGTTCTCGGAGAATAGTGAAGGAAAACCGATAGGGTGCAATAAAAAATGATGGAAATCACTTAGGGTTGAGCGCGGATGTCAGAAGTCGACTCCCACCCAATTTGTGAGCCGTGGATTTTCTAAAATCAACGACGAGGATCTAAAGATCAAAGCCATCGAAATACGCACAAAAGCATGGTGGATACTACATGTTCATAAAAATTAATCATTGGTACCATCTGTATTTAAAACCCCGATTACTTGCCGGCGAAGCCTCGTTTGAAACAATACTCTAATTAATATACGTTGTGGGTTGGTTAAAAAATTAGAAGACCATGACATAACCCTATGTGTGAGCTCGAGCGCATATATGTATAAACCCACGGCAAATATCATATGAAAAATGATAAAAGCACCATGACTAGGGTTACCATTTATAAGTGTTAGTAAAACCATATAATATTTGACTGCGAAATTTACCTTAAGCCATGGGTTTTGGTATTGTATAAAGATGTAATATGTTTAAATGATACATAATAAGGTTCATATCTTTATCCAAGGGTTCTAAGCAATTTTTTTCTTGTGTATGTCACGGAAGAATGAGATTGTTCAACACTTGAAGGGATTTTGCTATCGATTGTAATATATCGCTAACGATATCATTATTGTAAGGCAATAGTGGTGATGTTAAATCTATGATTCTCTTGATACAAGAAGCAGCGCTAAGCACGGCCTTTTTCAAAGATGTTTTAGAGTTTGGGTTGTATCAATGCAAGCATGGATAGCTTGAGAGCCTAGGCAGGTTTCTTCCATTCTAGGCGCCCACCTAGATAAACACATGTCTAATTCCTCCCCTTATGAAGTTCTATGACTTACTTTGCTCGGCTGTGATTTCAGATCCAAGTGCGAAAGAGACACTTTTCATTTTACATCTTCCTTCCAGAGATATCCTTTCAACCTGACGAAGGATGACATGGATCTTACGATGGGAAAACTTGTTGTTAACTCTTGCTTTTGTTTTGTAAATTGTTGCCATTTTTTATCAAGAAAAGTATTGCAACTTAGAGGACAGGCGATATATTACTATGTTGATTCCTAAATTGTTTCCAAAAGTAAAAAAAATGATATTATAGCTTGGATCTCAATACTCAACCTTCTCTCTTGTTTTCCCCACTATTTTTTATTTTATTTTAAATTATATATATATATATATATATATATAACCAAATCCCCTTTATATGAATAACTTATAACTCAATGTTACCAAAGAAGTGATCCCCCTAATGCTATTCTTCTCCTTAAACATATTTGTACGCTCCAAGATTACGTCTATTGAAATTCATTAATGTTTCATATCAACGAACATAGAGGCTACTATGTATGGATCGGAAGATTTTTCCGGTGCAACAATGACGGTTGTAATATGCGTGGCTCTAGAGAGAATGTGATCAGCCCTTCTCGTCCAATATTGCCTTTTAAATAATGTGAACATCCTAAGCATGCAACTCCACTACAATAATAAAAAACCAAGAAAAAGGCTCCCTATCAAACTTATAAGTGGAAAATCAAAAAAATAATCGTGCCCATTATAGAGCGCGGCCAAAGCGCATCACATGAATTGAATCGTCTTGTGAAATAAACAACCTCCTCCATGCTTTTGAACTTAGCCCTATCCGATCAGTCCCCACGGCTCTCGATCACACAGAAGAAAGAATTGATACCATGCCCTTTTTTTCCCTTCTAATAAAAAAATAAATTTAACGGAACCTATATTACCTTCACTTAATCATGTTGTGTAATTTAAAAATAATGATAAAAAATATTTTTAAAGCGAGGAAAAAATTAAAGAACCCAAGTATTACATCGATGTCATTAAAAAAATTCATCTTAAGTAATGCATCTAACAAAAGTCCTTAAGGTTCTTGTTGGCTGGATTTCTATGTAACTAGTACATTTCTCATTTGTTATGAAAAAAAGCGAAAAAAAAGGAGGTTCAAAACTTCAAAAATATATCTCTAACAACGCTCCACAATGAACTTCTACTTTTTCTCATCATTTTCTGCCTATGTGGCCTTTTTTATTCAAACTCCTACAATCAGTTCATTCTTTTACATGCTCTTGACCATACCCCATCACCTCTATATCGGTAGTTCTGCATATGGGCGGTCTAATCCAACGGCTTGCATAATCGATCTGATGGTCTCGTTCCACACGAGGCCAAATCGGTGTCATGCTCGAATCAATGGGTTCCAAATTGGCCATGGAATGCTGCAGTGTTTTCCATGGCGGCTTGTGAGTCAATCTGACATTGAACCCTATTCACCTTAGGCCTATGCACCTCACCCTTGGTGTGATCTCTCGTCACGGTGGCTCACGACTTTTGCGAGTTTTTTGGCCACGAACACTTTCACCCTTGTGAATTCAACGTTCTAGAAATTGAACTAAATGTGATCGCAATTGAAGTGTGTCTTAACATGTGATCACTCCCCATCATAAAATATTTCCATTTATCCCAACACGGAAATTTGATCTTTGTGCACCAAGTCGCTTGCTACAAATGACAAACTCGTATAATGGGGATGTAATCATCCAAAAAACTCTCTTTGTGGCCCCAGGCAATGATTATGTGGAAATGTTATTCCTTGTGCGAGGTGAGACTCACTGTGACTATCTTCGGACTTTACTTGGCACCGAGCCACTCCCCTCAATGGTGCATCGACTAGATTTTTTGTGTTTCTTCTTGTTTGTGGCCCCTCTCGTGGCTTGGCTTGGGGCCTTCGATCTTCTGCCTTCTTTGCGAAGAATGTGAGGCTTCACATCTTACCACAATCCATGATCCACTTGCACACAGAGTTGTCACCATGGCGCCCCACGACCCACTTGATCCTTGACACAATGGTTGGTGGTCCACCTTGCCCAAGCTAGATGTTGCCCCACAACCTTTAATATATTCGGCTTGTCTTTATGGCGACTCCCTTGGCGATATATTGGACAAATTTTCAAAAATACAAATATACAAAATACATAGACAAGTGCGGGGATGATCCAAAGGCTTAGTTCCTATCTTCTTTAAGTAAGGCTTGATGGACTCTCTAAAACCTTATTTTATTATTTTCAATCTAAAAACGAAGGAAAATATCATGAGATCAACCAATACCATGGTAAATATCATAGGTAAATTCCATCCATTTTTGATCATATCAAGAAAAGAGAATATTACATACAACTAAAGAATTACATAAGTGATTCATTATCAACCTCCCTTTTTATTTCATGTGGAGGAAGGAGCATGAAAAGAAATTACATCAATTTGAAACATGAAGTGCAAAGGATGTTGTTTTTTGAGTTACAATTATAGGATTTTCTTTTTCTTGGAAATTTTTCCTTATGCTTTTGAATTCCTTGAGGTATGTTGTTTTTTAATTCTATTTTTAAAGGAATTGGTGTGTGGGAAAATATCGTTGGGTTTGTTGTATCGCTCTTAAGCTTCATCTTTTGAGGCAATATATTTTGGGTTTCATTAGTAAAAGTGGTAGGCTAATTATATTGAAAGGTGTGTTAGAATTCCTTGAAGAACTTGGTGTGGGGTCGATAAACTTTGGGTTTAGGTGCAATTCCTTTCATGTGGAGAAATAGGAGGATGGTAATCATAGGACACATAACGGCTAGGATAAGTCAATAGTACATATACATGCAATTCATTGCCCATTTGCAAGCTACTTGTGATGTAAAGAGAACTGCTTAGAAGGCATGAAGCCATCATCATAAGGAACAAAGTAATTTGTCAACATTTAGAATCACAAGTGTAAATAGAGGAAACCAATAAAGATGTTGAAATTGCTTTGGTATTGAGAATTATGTAGCAAGAAAAGTTGTAGTTTTCTTTGAATTTGCAAGGTGGATATGTTTCTCTTAAGAATAATGTGACTAATATAATTAGGTGCCAAAATATGACACTTTCAATGGCTCTTTTGTTAGTGGATTCCATAACAAATAACCAGGGAGAAACACTACAATTGGTGGGCATGGAAATGGAATCAAAACAAGTCAATACAAAATTAAAGTTGTGTTGAATTGCATACTTTCTGTAGTTACGCTTAATGTTTTTCAAAATTTGTTTTTTACTAAGTGATTTGGTAAGAAGGCATATTTTTTCTTTTTAATTTAAATATGTCATCATAAAGTGAGGATTACAAATTTTGAACCCCTCTAATACTATTACAAAGACAACTTATTCAATGTGTACTTTCATGCAATTTATTTATATATGTATAACTTCTTAAAGTTGTTATAATGAAAAATTAAATAAACATAAATATATAAATAAAAGTGAAAGACATCATATATTCTTATACTCCAAACTATATACTATATATATTGTTGAAAATACTGAGAGGGGGGTGAATCAATATTTCTTTTCAATTGTTAATTTTACCAGTTAGATCACTTATATTTAGAACACACAATGAACAATAAGAATAAATGTTTTTATTAATTTCTTCTTTACAATAAATCAAGTACAATATATGTAGGGCTCCAACACTAGATGAAGACACCAATCTTCAATCTCCTAGGCTCCAACCTGTATTTTTCAAGCACCAACTTGGACTTCCAAGGCTCCAACCTTGTCAATTCTGAGGCACCAACCTCAAGGGCTCCAACCCTATATCTGGTATAGGCTCCAACCTAGTCTATTGAGGACTCCTATCCTCTAGGGCTCCAACTCTACCTTCCAAGGCACCAACCTTGTCTCTATGAGGCTCCAACCTCCAGCTTCAATTAATCAAGATATATTTGGTTATACTTCATGGCTCCCAATGTTTTCTTTAATGAGCCCTGGCAATCTTCAGCTATCCCCTCACTTAGTCTCCACACCACTTCATCAATGACAACCTTGCTCTTCACATGAAGGTGTCTCCACATCTCTTCATGGTACCCAAACAATCTTTCCAAGGTCACTCCATGAGGGCTTCAATCAAGGTCTCCAAGAATGTCACCAAGACCAGCTTCTACACTGTTTCAACAAGAAGTCTACAAGGGTCTGTCCAAAAAATGTTGCAAGTATTGTGTTCTTCAAGTATTCCCTGCTATTATAATGTTGCTCCAGGACAACAATTCTCCAAAGATGCTCATTCAAACAAGATCTTTTATGTTGTATTTTCAATGCTTAAGATCTATTCTAATGATAAAACTAATGCATTTGTTCTTCCTTCAATTCTGAGAACTGAATGTGTTCTTCCCTTAATGATGTGATTATACTGTTCTTGATTATGTGGTTATGATTTGGTACCACTTTTACTTCTTGAAACTGTTGTAGGTCACATTCTCTAACAGTGATGATGATGTCCTTACTAATTTCTTCTTAAATGACCAGAAAAGAATATCTTCAGTACTCCTCCTACTTCACTGCTTTGGATAATGAACCTGTTGTAGCCAATAACTTAACATTGAGACAAGATAACTCGCAAATTTGACATATTCCAAGACTGTAATCCAAAATAACTTGCAATCTGAGACAACCCTCTGTAATGCTAGCTTCTATAGGAGGCAAGTTCAAGCTCTCCACACAGAAGCTACCACAGGTAACTGAACCAATAGCACCGAGCTGCCCTGAAGTCTGAGTTACGGAGAAACCTATCCACAGGACTGAGCTAATACGAGCCTAAACTAGGCTGCAATACAAGTCTGAGGTTCAGTTTAATATAATCACAGGCCTGTGCCTTTATTTCACTGATATGAGGTATAAATGCTAACTAATCCGAGCCTCTACAAGCCTTGGATCATTGGTCCAAAGTTCTTCAATGGGACTGCAAGCTACATAACTGAGTTGTAGTTCCAAGCCACCAATGCTAAAGCCTAGCCTCCATGGGACTGCAATTTGTAACAAATATCAGAGTTATGTCCTCCAGCAAATGAGCACAATCCAATGCAACAAACATAGGTGTATACTTTAGGTTTCAAGATGATTGTCCTAGATCGAGCTGTCCATTAGCCTGAGGTAACCCAATCACAAATATTTAGCCCAAAACGTGATGCCAAAGTCCTTCTCGGCCTCCTCCTTAATTTTGTGCTCAATTTATGAAATTTTGACCAGATTCATGGTTGAAATGAGGTGTTGGACGTCATATTTATATAGGAATTCGACCTTTAATAAAGGTACACGTCTCTTGGAGGGAGGCTGACATGAATGTCTGAGTGTGGGTCAGCTAGCCTTAAAAAATATTACTTTTAAACTTAAAAATTCATTTTCTCACAAACCGCTGGGAGTTTCAGGGCAAGTAAAAGCTCATTGGAAAGACAAAATTATGCTCTAAAAGATGGAATTGGTATCAAATTGAGAGGTTGCCTCTAAGATAGTAATTTTTTTTTTTTTAATCTGACTGATCATTAGTTAGTGCAGAATTTGAGGTAGGGCAGATAGGCTTCTCTTGTTAGGCTTCTTCATTGTTTAACACCTTCATCATAGGATCATGGTAGGACATTTGTAATGAGTGTATTATATAGTGGCCCAGTGATATGTTATAGGCAGTATCATTAGGAAGGTCTCTTTCAATCATCAATCACGTCATTTCTCAATCTTCCAATCTTCATCAGAAAACCATCATTAAGTGTGGTCATATAAGAGTATATCATCATCACAAGTATGGCTTAATTAAGTATAGTTCTTCACATCATGGACTTGTACTTAGGGACTAGATCACTAATCAGACATTTGACAACTTCTTAGGGTAAGACATCATCATATAGAACCAGGCATCTCAAGAGTATTGACATCTCAGTCAAAGCCATGTTTCCATCAATGACAACCTTGATTAAAAATCTCCCCCTTTGTCATTGATGGCAATATTCTTGCCCTTCCAACATTCTCTCCCCCTTTGACATCAATGGAAAACGGGGTGCCCAAGTACTCCCCTTGTCAAGCTGCTTCTTTTCTTTATGAATAGTAATCCTTCATAGGTATGTTGCTCCCGCTGTCATGGTGCTCTTTCTTCTAGAAATATGGTCCATGATAGATGTGTTTGTATCTCTTCATGTGATGAACCAACTCCCCCTGCCTGCATAAACTCCTCTAGCTTCAAGAAGGATTGTTGCCTTGTGATCGGGTGGAAGAAGTCAATATTGGAATCATGTTCTTCAATGGAGTTGCTCCTGAGAGACGATCTATCAAAATTGTCCATGTGTAACTCATCAAGGATTTCATAGGGCCCACTCACGGATCACTTTCTATAGGAATACTCAAGAATCAAAAACTCCCCCTAACTATATGCATGGTCTCTTTTTGGCAGGGTTTCGCCATCAAATACTTGGAATATCAAGATTGAATTCATCTAGTCAACAACATGTGTTGTTCGCTGGAGTGTTCAAGAGACTTCTGGACCCAACTTGTTTCCTTCTCCATACTTGTGTAGCTTTCTTCTCTGGCATGGTTCTAGCTTGTGCAGGGACCCAATTCAAGTTACAATCACGTGCCATATGTCTAATGTTATGGCAATTGAAGCACTCTATTTTGTTCATGAATAAGAAATCATGACTTCTTCTTACAAAATTGCTTCGAGGAGATTAACGGAGACCATTATATTTGTCTTTGTGATATGCCCTATAGTATTTTTCCATGTGCCCGAAGTTTGTACAAAAATAGTAATAACCAAGAAATATACTTTGGAACCTCAGAGATGGAGTTTTCCTTGATGTACTTCTGAAGTCTTTTTGCCTTGGAATTATTAGATGATATTCATTGCCTTTTGTATTCTTGACACCATCTGCAAGTCTCCTTGGAATAGAATTTCTTCTGTTGTTGTCTTGATTCTTCTCCTTACCCTTGCTAGAACTGGGAGCATCAACATTCTTTCTAGGTTCCTCACATCTTTGTTGTTTGAAGCATTATCATTCTTGCTTGAGGATTCACCTGCATATCCAAGACTTGACTTATCAAGAGGAGTCCTTTGATGACTTAGGACGTCATCTAGGGTTTGAGAGCTTTTCAAGTTCTTATTCAGCAAGTCAACTTCCTTTTTAAGAAAGACAATTTATCCTTTCAACTTTTCACAATATTCATCTTTCATAACTAGTTGCTTCTTCATTTATTCCATCATCCTTGTTGCTTCATGTGCTTCGATTTTAAGGGAGATGATATTTGATTCCATTATGAAGACTTCTTCATTCTCTTTTGCTATACTGCTCTCCATTTCTTCTTTTATTCTTGTAGCTTCACATTTTTCGGCCTTGAGAAGATTGATGTCTGATTTTAGTTTCAAGATTTCTTCATCCTTTTCTTCTAGTTGGCATATCATGGTGTTTCTCTCCTTTTCTACTTCATTAACTTGTCCTTATATGAATGCCAAATTTTCCATCACCTTCTCAACTCCTTGGGCTTGTTTCCTTGCTTCTTCTAGTTGAGATCTAAGAGAGGAGACCTCTTCCTTGTATTGACTAGTCTCTGCTTCAAGATTGTTCAAGCTCTTAAGTCTTTGTTCAAGGTGGCTTGAAAAAGTTTCTTCCCATTTCTTTGCCTTATCTAATTGATTTGTCATAGATATGACTTCTTCATGATGCTTTCTTTTTTTAAGATGAAATTCCTCTTTAATTTTGGTGAGCTCCTCATCTCTTTCTTGTACTTGAAGCTTAACAAAGTCAACTTCCTTCCTTGTCTTGTCTTGGTTACCATCTTGTGCTTTATTCTTAAGTTCCTCATTTTCCTTTTTCAAACTGTTAATCTCTTCCGTGGAAGCCATAAGTTTGTTTAGGAGATCTTCTCCAAATTCTTCTTTGTTCTCTTCATCTTCTAGGTATTCTTTAGCCTTGTTGTCATCTCTCTTATCTTCACCTTCCTTGATGAATTCTGGACTTCTTTCTTGTTTTCCATCATCTTCTTGACTGGAGATCATTGTCAACACTCTTTTTGAGTGGAGATCATGAAGTTTGTCCCATATGACTTTTGCTGACGAACATTTTTCAAAATTGGCCTTCATAGAATTTGGTAACCCATTCAAAATTGCCTTCATTGCTCTTGTATTGTACTCCTTGGATTCTTCGTCCATCGTGTCATTAGTAATCACTGATTTCCAAAATTCAATTACTTGAGCCTTCAAGAAATTCCTCATTCTTGCCACCCATATATCAAAATTTCCATTGAACAATGGACCCTTCGCAAATTGATTTACTTCAATTTCAATGTTTGAGGAAGACACATCTTTAGGAGGAATGGAGACTTTATTCCGTGGCTTTGCCATTTGTGTTCTAATGATCAATCTTCAAGCTGTTAGGCTTTGAGTGAAGGTACTGGCTTTGATACCAATTGTTGGAAATACTGAGAGGGGGCTGAATCAGTATTTATTTTCAATTGTTAATTTTACCAGTTAGATCACTTATATTTAGAACAAAAAATGAAAAATAAGAATAAATGTTTTTATTAATTTCTTCTTTACAATAAATCAAGTACAATATATGTAGGGCTCCAACCCTAGATGAAGACACCAATCTTCAATCTCCCAGGCTCCAACCTATATTTTCCAAGCACCAACTTGGACTTCCAAGGCTCCAACCTTGTCAATTCTAAGGCACCAACCCTATATCTGGTGTAGGCTCCAACATGGTCTATTGAGGACTCCTATCCTCTAGGGCTCCAACTCTATCTTCCAAGGCACCAACCTTGTCTCTATGAGGCTCCAACCTCTAGCTTCAATTCATCAATATATATTTGGTTATACTTCATGGCTCCCAATGTTTTCTTCAACGAGCCCTGACAATCTTCAACTATCCCCTCACTTAGTCTCCACACCACTTCATCAATGAAAACCTTGTTCTTCACATGAAGGTGTCTCCACATCTCTTCATGGTACCCAAACAATCTTTCCAAGGCCACTCCATGAGGGCTTCAATCAAGGTCTCCAAGAATGTCACTAAGACCAGCTTCTACACTGCTTCAAGAAGATGTCTACAAGGGTCTGTCCAAAAACTGCTGCAAGTATTGTGTTCTTAAAGTATCCCTTGCTATTATAATGTTGCTTCAGGACAATAATGCTCTAAAGATGCTCATTCAAATAAGATCTTTTATGTTGTATTTTCAATGCTTAAGATCTGTTCTAATGATAAAACTGATGCATTTGTTCTTCCTTCAATTCTGAGAACTGAATGTGTTCTTCCCTTGATGATGTGATTACACTGTTCTTGATTATGTGGTTGTGCTTTGGTACCACTTTTAATTCTTGAAACTATTGTAGGTCACATTCTCTAACAATGATGATAATGTCCTTACTAATTTCTTCTTGAAATACCGGAAAAGAATATCTTCAGTACTCCTCCTACTTCACTGCTTTAGATAATGAACCTGTTGTAGCCAATAACTTAACATTGATACAAGATAACTCGCAGATTTGACATAGTCCAAGACTGCAATCCAAAATAACCTGCAATTCGAGACAACCCTCTGTAATGCTAGCTTCTACAGGAGGCAAGTTCAAGCTCTCCACACAGAAGCTACCACAGGTAACTGAACTAATAGCACTGAACTACCCTGAAGTCTGAGTTAAGGAGAAACCTATCATAGGATTGAGCTAATCCGAGCCTAAACTAGGCTGTAATACAAGTCTGAGGTTTAGTTTAATATAATCATAGTTCTGTTCCTTTATTTCACCGATCTGAGGTATAAATGCTAACTAATCCGAGCCTCTACAAGCCTTGGATCATTGGTCCGAATTTCTTCAATGGGACTGCAAGCTACAGACCTGAGTTGTAGTTCCAAGCCACCAATGCTAGAGCCTAGCCTCCATGGGATTGCAATCTGTAACGAAGATCAAAGTTCTGTCCTCCAGTAAATGATCAAAATCCAATGCTGCAAACACAGGTGTATACTTTAGGTTTCAAGATGATTTTCCTAGATCGAGCTATCCACTAGCCTGAGGTAACCCAATCACAAATATTTAGCCCAAAACGTGATGCCAAAGTCATTCTCGGCCTCCTCCTTAATTCTGTGCTCAATTTCTGAAATTTTGACAAAATTCGAGGTTGAAATGAGGTGTTGGACGTCATATTTATATAGGACTTCGACCTTTAATAAAGGGACATGTCTCTTGGAGGGAGGCTAACATGAATGTCTGAGTGTGGGTCGGCTAGCCTTAAAAAATATTACTTTGAAACTTAAAAATTCATTTTCTCACAAACCGCTGGGAGTTTCGGGGCAAGTAAAAGCTCATTGGAAAGACAAAATTATGCTCTAAAAGATGGCATTGGTATAAAATTGAGAGGATGCCTCTAATATAGTAAAAAAACATTTTTTAATGTGACTGGTCATTAGTTAGTGTAGAATTTGACGTAGGGCAGATAAGCTTCTCTTGTTAGGCTTCTTCATGGTTTTGGCTTCTTCATTGTTTAACACCTTCATCATAGGATCATGGTAGGACATCTGCAATGAGTGTATTATATAGTGGCGCAGTGATATGTTATAGGCAGTATCATTAGGAAGGTCTCTTTCAATAATCAATCATGTCATTTCTTAGTCTTCCAATCTTCATCAAAAAACCATCATTAAGTGTGGTCATATAAGAGTATAACATCATCACAAGTATGGCTTCATTAAGTATATTTCTTCACATCATGGACTTGTACTTAGGGACTAGATCACTAATCAGACATTTGACAACTTCTTAGGGCAATACATCATCATCTAGAATCAGGCATCTCAAGAATATTGACATCTCAGTCAAAGCCATGTTGCCATCAATGACAACCTTGATTAACAATATACATTTATTAAAAAATTAGATATCATAATATTATTGAATATTAAACACATTACATTTTTATAAATGTTTTATACAAATTTCTACACATAACTTTATTAAAAATATCATTTACTTATTTTATATGTGAGTGGGGCTAAACTGGTTTATTTTGAGTGGTTGAGAGAAATTTAATTATGGTCTCCATCCAAGTTGATTCCTATATATAATATCTTGAATTTATAATTAATATTTTATAATAATTTATTTATTATCCAAATAATTAATTTCTCTCATATTTTTAAAAACTTGAGTTTAAGCTGTTTAATTTAAAGAATTTAAGTGCCCAAGAGTTTTTCAAGGTGTTGAATCCATTTATACACTCAAAAATATATTTTAAACAACAAAAAATCAAAACCATCTTGGAAGAACATGGGAGGAAGGATGGGAACTGTCTTTTCGCTTATGGTTTCTACAGGGCTCGATGATCGGGGATGACACTACATGGACCTGACACTCACTGCAACTTTGCTGTCCTGCATACAACCACAACTGTCAGTATAGTTTTAGGGTTAACAATGCGACCACCTACACCTCCTATCACTGTCCCCCGCATTTCTCCCCTCCCCTCCTACCTTTCATTATCGCTCCCACTGATGGCTCACGCCCCTCTGAATCCTCCAATTGACCCGCATCGAATGCCATGGAGGATGAGTTGTTGGATTATTCCCTGGACCCATTGGAAGATATGTCGATCTAGACCACACCGCGACACACCCCATCTTTTTCATCCGCGATGGCACATCCCACATCTGCTGCTCTGCCAGATGGAACTAGGGCTTCCACCTGGCCTCTATTTTCCCTGGAGGGATCATCTTCCCTTGGGTTTCACCCTAATTCTCTGCCATCTGCATTGCATGAGTTCTTTCGCCCCTCCTTGAAGCCGATCCATTAATGATTATGTCGTTATCTCCTACATCTCATCATTTTTTGACTTCCTTTCTATCGCCGCAGACCTCCCCCTCTCCTTGGGATATCTCCACCTCCTTGGATCCCACACCCTCACTACCCTCTTCCACACCCTCTCTTCATTCACCAAAGTTGCACCAGTCCAAACCTTCGCCTACGTCATCGGGCCCCCCACCATCTAGGTGTTTTGCGGGCACCTAACCCATTGATCCGCCCACACATTCTGTCGGGGCAACTGAGGAACCGATCTCGGATTTGGCAGAGGAGCAACCCTCCTTTGGGACATAATCGCGATCATCTAGGAAGACGAGATGTGTTAAGAAAGGTAGCAAGGGTATTGATCTTTCTTTCGGTAACCATCAGAAGATGGGCAACGTACTTGACACGACGAAGAGGGTTTTGGTCGGACATGTCCAAGGTCGAAAATATAACTCAGAGTGAATTCGGCTATGGACTATGGAGATTTGGGGACAATTTATTGATGCTTTACCCTCTGTCATCATTCTTCCTAGAGGATGGTTTGCACTCAGTTTCAGTCGGCCGAAACACCTGCAATGGGTACTGGCCTGGTATTGGCACATTGAACAAGCCCCAGTTCTGTTGAAAAGATGGAGCCCTCTATTCGACCTCGAGCGTGCGCACTTGGGTGATGGACCCATCTGGGTTCGCTTACTTGGGATCCCTATGCACTTCTAGTCTGAGGATACATTTGCAGACATTGGCAATGCTCTTGGGTTCAATCTTGATCATGACAAATCATATATTGCAACTGGGATCATGACCATGGCTCATATTTTGGTACATTTGGACACCAGAGAGGGCTTGGAAGAGTCCATCACATTACGATGGAAGCAATTTACCCCGATCCAACTCCTGGATTATGAGGGTGTTACTTATCGATGTAGAAGGTGCCATGAGGTTGGGAATCTCTACAAGGACTGTCCACTCCTGCAGAAGAAGGCTCCATAGTCCCTGCCAATACAATCTGTTCTTGCACAGACTCCACCGGCACAGGCGTTCCTTTGAAAGAAGTCTCAGCGTGGTTGTCCCCCCTGGCCTGCGCTCTGACAGAAGTCCCTGCAACACACCCACCTCGGCCCCGTTGCCGCGCCTCACCCATTCTAGAGAAGTTGTCATATAGTTATCTGTGGGTATTAATTCTCTCCTTTTCCCAGAATCTGATTTATCTATTGTATCTACTGTTATACATTCATCATTCCTCTTTGTATTTGGGTCGTCTCTCCCCTCTATCCCCTGTCCCCCCTCCTCTCCACCTCTCCCCTCATCCTTGACCCCTCCCTTTATTCCTTCTCACACTCTCCCCCTACCCTCTGAGGCCTCATCCGACTCTGCGGGTAGCCATTCATATTTTCTCAGGTCCCCCTCTAAGCTATGTTCATCCCCCCCGCCCTGCGGACTTGCTATCGTCCCCCCCCCCCAAAGATTGGTTTACCTTCTCCTGGACGCAAATCCTATATTTCTAAAGCCATTGTCTAGGCTGGCCAGGATGTAGCCGACGGACATCAACACACTCTCGATTGGGTCCTTAGAGCATAGAAAACCCATGCTACTAATCCCCCATGATTATCCTCTCCTTCAATTGTCGTGGCCTTGCAAGTCAAGCCAAAAAAATTGCACTCCGACAACTATTTGAATCCACCACATGTGACATTATCTTCCTCCAAGAGACCCTTGGTCCTGAATCATTGACTGTCAATATTCTACAAGACCTACGCCCTGGCTAGGTATTTCATGGCCTAGATGCTCGAGGCAGATCAGGTGGCATCGCACTATGTAGATGACTTCAAAAGAAATAAAATTGAATAAAACCTTTTTTTTTTTACCAGACATCTTTTAAAATTGAATTTAAAACTTATTTCAATCCTATTTGTGTTTCGTAATTCAACTATGATGTATGCATCATAAATTAAGATTGTACTTATTTTCTTAGTCTATGAAACTAGAAATCTAAATTATTATATTTTTTAATAAAAGTGATACTATATAGAAAAAAATTTAAACTAGAGAAATAATTAACAGATCCATAAAATTCAAAATTTAATGAACATCCATAAACAAGATTAACAAAAATCCATAAATCGAAATAATGAATGTATTAATAAATTGTCCATATGAAACTATATACAATTTACAGTTGTTACATGAATGTCCATAAACTGAAATAATAAGCATCCATAAACTGAAATAATGTTCATGTACATCCATAAATTGTCCATGTATACAGATATAAAAAGTCATTATAACATGTGAATGTGCCCTATGAAATGGGCCTGAAAATATATAAACTATCCACTCTAAGTACCACCATAATTCCTATGTGAGTTCAATTGTGCAAAGTAATTGTCCATAATCTGGTACTGCAATATAACACATTCAAATTCAAACTAATTAGGTCATTATTTTACAAAATAAACAATATGGAAATAAATGATTTTGAACCATATTTAATTACATATATGAATCTACTAACCTCACTCGAGTCCAAATGCAAGTCATCTAAGATGGGGATCTAATGAAGATGGGTGTGGTCATCCCATGTCTGTGGCTCAAATATTGGGGCCTGCATCGATGGACGGGCATCATCAATGCCTTTATACCCAACATCCCACTCATGTGTCCACATAACTGCAAACATTTACAACACTCTGCATATGGTCCTATGTACACAATGGAAAGGAAAAATTATAATTATTCTACAAATTAATTAGCATGCATGTAACTTAAAAACAAGGAAAATATTGAAATATTATGAATAAAAAAGTTTACCTCAACTGTTGGTCCATGTTATTGTATATAGTGACTCTCCTCCACATGAGTGTTAAGAGGTGGAGGTGGAGGTGGAGGAGAATACATAGAAACATGCACTGGTGGAGGCTAGTCTAATTGATTAACTTCCCCCTTGGATGACCTCATAAGCTCATCCATGTAGTTGGGCTGTGTCTACATTTTATCATGAACTTATTAATATAAATTCAATCTAATATGAACTAAATTAATATAAATAATTATGTATAATTTGACGATAAAAGTAAAAAATTTAGTATATATGTACATGATTTGTGCCATGTTGGTCATGCACCATCCAAATGTCATGGATGGCATCACGATACATACATGAATATGAAAAAAGTTGGTTAATGGGTAGAATCGTGAGATATGAATAATCATATAATGGAACCAACGAGTCAGAAGGAATTGATGATGGTCTTCTTATTTCTCCATGCAATGTGACATGCACACTGGGAAATGTCGTTTGCATGCTATTTGCAATGGAATTCCTGGTATCAATGTCGAGCTTTGACGACTCCTTTAACTCTGTCAGCAATACCATGCTTTGATATAGTAGTGGAAACAATCTCAAAGGTGGTGGTACATGCCCAGGGTCTTGTCATGATCATAGGTGCTTCCCAAGCAAGATCCTTGTGTTGGTGTAATACAACCTCATATGTAGCATGAAATTTGCATCTATATGATTTCTAAAGTAAAGGGGGGCCTAGTAATGTTGGGGTAAATGGCCCCAAGCTTCGATGAATCGATCATAAACAAAAGGGGTTGCATCAACATTCTTAAAATATCTAAGTGGAACCAGGCCTTGATGTTTAGCAAGGGCACTCTAAAGGGAATTCGAAAAACTCCCCACAAACATATATGTTACCTCTTTCACCACCTCCCAAGTATGTGGGCCTCTAACCTCCTACCTCCTAATCCTCTGTATGGAATGTAGGAGGAGGATATGTGGGCTCGCCCTCCGGTATGTCTCGGTCAACCTATTGATTTTATCCAACATCAAAGACAAACTACGCCTACTAGATTAACTAGAAGAGATTTTTATGCATCTCTCTTGTCATACATGTCTGACATGCCATAACATCCTTCAGTGTGATACTAGTTGTAGCATAATCCCACAAATGGATCGACATTGCACTATGATCCTCAATTTCTCCCTGTTGAGCGTCTGCAAATCATAAACATAATTTAACATATATATAACAAAATAGATGAATAATAACATATACATTAAATTCAAACACCTCAGTTGAATATGTTTTAAAAATTAAAGAAAATTTCAAGACATAAACACATAAAGTTTAAAGAGGATTTTAAAGTGCACCTCCAGTAGGTGAAGATAGTCTACTATCTGCAATATGATCGTCAATAGAGATAGGAACACTACCTTTGACACCATGACTAGTATCAGAGCGAGGACCTATGAGTGGAACACACACTTTGGTTGGAATACATGATCTATTAGAAGCCCAACCATGTATAACAGATCCCCCCACACTCTAGCGGCCTATGGTTAGTGGGTGTATAGAAGATGGCTCCGCATATTACATATAATACATATTTAATACATATAAATTAATCCAAAAAAATGTTTCCTAAATTATTACACATAATACAAAACTATTACGTATGATACATATAATCTATTCCAAGAAAAAATGTTGGCTTACAAAAGATGTTGACAAGAAAACCATTTCTAAGCTCAAGTAGAATAATTTGGCCTACTTCCCTAAACTTTAGAGTCCATTTTTTGATAATTTATCAAGCAAAGTATTGAATTCCATGTAAACACAATCAAAAGAAGTGATCAAATATACTTTCAGACTTTTTCCATTTCTAAATAATGTATTTTATTCATAGGGCATAAGTATGTAAATATATATGTAAAAAATTGAAATAAACCTATTTTCAAAACTAATAAAATTTCATGTCAACCAAATACTCCAATATATTTTAAGTTCTTATAATGTTTGAATTTGACACTTGACATGTATTAGGTGCAAGCACATGAAGACAATGTTTATGTACAACACACTATATAATGAAACAATATGGTACAAGTTAGAAAATAGTCAAAATGCTTTTATTCACTATTAAATGCACTTTCCATCATGGATTTAATGTATCTATCAATGACCCATTATTGAAACTTGAAAATATATATATATATATATATATATATATATATATATATATATATATATATATACAATTTTAATTAGTTATGCTATGTTAAATGTTATAATTATATTATTTTATGATTATGTTGTACATGTCACGCTATGTTATGTTATAGTTGTAGTGTTATGTTATTCATAATTTATAATTATGTTTGATGAAGAGATTATCCACAGTGTGATCAAACAACAGTCGATGTTTCAAATCCCAACGGGGATCCATCTTCAAGACAAGCTGAGAAGTGAATGAAAAGTGAAAAAAGAGAACGCAGAGGACAAGGTTTAAATAAAGAGAAAACCTTATATATATATAGCTATAGAACTATGTTATGTTATATATAGAGTTATAATATATAGTTATAGTTATAGTTATGTTATAATTATGACCTATATAATTATATATATCTAGTTTAATATATAGTTATGTATATGATAATTATATAGTTAAATGTTATGTTATATATATATATATATATATATATATATATCCTAGGGGCATATAATAACAGGTGATGGCGTGTACTATTAAGTCACTCTGTGATGTGAAGGTCACCATTTCAAAACTTCGTGGGAAAAAATTCAGTCATCTTAAGGGTTCAAGTGGCCTAGGTCAGGTGCGAACCCAAGATGAATTTAATAGATTAGATGCCCCTAGGTTGCATTTTCTCAAGCTACAGTAATCTCTCATGAACTCACACCACTTAACAAACAAAAAAAATTAGAAATTTTGTTGATAAAATTTAATTAAAGAACAAAATTTTCTTTTTTGGATTTTTAACTTTAAAGATAATATTTTATTTAAGTAATTGATTTTTTAAAAATAATTGTATAATATTTTAGGTTGTTTTATGTTTTGGAGTTTTTTTGGGCATATTTTTTTGTCAAATTTGTTCAAAATTTAAAATGCATTTTAAATAATAATAATAATAATAATAAATCAAAAAATCTTGAAAATTTATTTCACTAAATTCCTAAGAAAGCCCTTCAAAACATAAAATAATTAAAAAAAAAAATTACCATTCAAAATAAGAAAAAATCATAATAAACATGTTACCATTGCAATTATTGAAAAATTATTCAATGAAATAAAAGAGTAAAATAAAACCTAAATTATCTAGGTTTTCTTGTGGTTTTTAAGAGTTTTCTTGGTGGTATTTTGTGGTTTTCTAGTTTTTTTTGGGGGGGTTTAAAAGGTTTTCTTGATGGGTTTTGTGGTTTTTTATTTTTTTTTAGTTTTCAAGGGTTTTCTTGGTTGTTTATGTGGTTTTCATGGTTTTTGTATGGTGGGTTTTCATTTCAAATTAATTTATTTTTTTCGCAAGAAAAAATAATTCAAATAGAGAAAAAATGATAGGAAACCTACCTTGGCTTGTAGAAAATTGTCGGTTTGATCTTCGGGGACATTGGTGGGGTTATTGCTCCATCTCCCAAATGCTCGGTCGAGTTGTTGTTCACCTTGAGGTTTGCAAAAATGGCTTGCCAGACCGTGGCCACAACTTTTAATGCCAAATAGAGGCTCGGTTAAGCCTATAGCTTAATGAATCTTTAGAGCTCGATTAGGCCTAGAGCTAGAACGAGTCCTATGTTAACTTGGGTAACATTGGAGATTGATCGAGCTATGTCTGAGCCCTTAAGAAACTCGATCAAGCACTTAAAATGCCACGATTGAACTTCCTTTTTTCACCGAAACATGTCTTTTCTTTGCCAAAAAGTGTAACCCAGCTCCATGCATAGACCCATTTACATTATGTTATATATAGAGTTATAATATATAGTTATGTATATGATAATTATCTAGTTAAATGTTGTGTTATATATATATATATATCCTAGGGGCATATAATAACAGGTGATGGCTTGTACTATTCAGTCACTTTGTGATGTGAAGGTCACCATTTCAAAACTTCTTGGGAAAAAATCCAGTCATGTTAATGGTTCAAGTGGCCTAGCTCAGGTGCGAACCCAAGATGATTTTAATAGATTAGATTCCCCTAGGTTGCATTTTCTCAAGCTACAGTAATCTCTCATGAACTCACACCACTTAACAAAAAAAAAAAAAAAAAATAGAAATTTTGTTAATAAAATTTAATTAAAGAACGAAATTTTCTTTTTTGGATTTTTAACTTTAAAGATAATATTTTATTTAAGTAATTGATTTTTTAAAACTAATTGTATAATATTTTAGGTTGTTTTATGTTTTGGAGTTTTTTTGGGCATATTTTTTTGTCAAATTTGTTCAAAATTTAAAATGCATTTTAAATAATAATAATAATAATAAATAAAAAAAGCTTGAAAATTTATTTCACTAAATTCCTAAGAAAGCCCTTCAAAACATAAAATAATTATAAAAAAAAATTTACCATTCAAAATGAGAAAAAATCATAATAAACATGTTACCATTGCAATTATTGAAAAATTATTCAATGAAATAAAAGAGTAAAATAAAACCTAAATTATCTAGGTTTTTTTGTGGTTTTTAAGAGTTTTATTGGTGGTATTTTGTGGTTTTATAGTTTTTTTTTTGGGTTTTAAAAGGTTTTCTTGATGGGTTTTGTGGTTTTTTAGTTTTTTTTAGTTTTTAAGGGTTTTCTTGGTTGTTTATGTGGTTTTTTTGTGGTTTTCGTGGTTTTTGTATGGTGGGTTTTCATTTCAAACTAATTTATTTTTTTCGCAAGAAAAAATAATTCAAATAGAGAAAAAATGACAGGAAACCTACCTTGGCTTGTTGAAAATCGTCGGTTTGATCTTCGGGGACATTGGTGGGGTTGTTGCTCCATCTCCCAAATGCTCGGTCGAGCTGTTGTTCACCTTGAGGTTTGCAAAAATGGCTTGCCAGACCATGGCCACAACTTTTAATGCCCAATAGAGGCTCGATTGAGCCTATAGCTTAATGAATCTTTAGAGCTCGATCGAGCCTAGAGCTAGAACGAGTCCTATGTTAACTCGGGTTACATTGGAGCTTGATCGAGCTATGTCTGAGCCCTTAAGAAACTCGATCAAGCGCTTAAAATGCCACGATTGAACTTCCTTTTTTCACCAAAACATGTCTTTTATTTGCCAAAAAGTGTAATCCAGCTCCATGCATAGACACATTTACATTACTTTATTTCCAATAATTCCTCTACCTAATGTCTTGTTTCAACTTTGATATCTATTTATATTATTTACACATTGTTTCAACTTTAACATTTAATTTGGTTAATTACATAGTGTTGCATCTCTTGATCATACACATAGTTGCAACTTTTACAATTGTAATACGTATTTGAAATATAATGAAACTGCATGACTCTAGGTGAAAAGGAACGCATCAGTAATATATATATATATATATATATATATAAAGGGACACATTTTTCCTTCATGATATAGATGTAAAATATTTCTCCATTTAATAAAGATTTGGACTTTATCATATTATCATTCTCTTTATTTTATTTTTCATTCTCTTTCTATTTATTAAAGAATAAAGTTCTTCTGATATTATTATTATTATTTCCTTATTATTATTTCTATGTATTGTGACAACATTTAGTCTCATTCCTCTCACAATGCAAATAAGTAGTATCAAAGCAATCTTCTCCTTGTTGTTTCCAACACATGTCCCCGACAAGGTCAGAGTATACATAGTTGAATCTCAAGCAAGGTTCACTTGAGGAAAACCACTCTCACCATCCCAACTAAACTCCCATGGTGCAATAAAATATAGATGACATAGTAGTAGGTCCTAGAAGGTTGACGCTCAAGGAAACACTCACACAACAAAGGAATGAGATGATGGACTATTTTTCATAGATCTTTTGATGACTTCCAATAGTTTCTGAGGCACCTTTAATAGGAAATAGTTTTATATGTGTGGCACCCTTCAAGATGCAAGTTAAATTTGATATACCATTATTCAAATGCCAAATACATGCAAACACTTTGGAGAAATGGTTAAATCTATTAGAGGACTATTAATTTGTCCATTTTTTTCCAAAAATGGGAAGATAAAATTCATGCTCCTAAAAGCCATTTCCCATGTCAAATATTGGTGGGAAGGTTATTGGAAGAGATACAATGAAGATGAGTCTAGAATATTCAATGCAAGCCCTTCTTCAGCCGCTTTTGTTGTTTCCCTTAATGAATAATTCTACTATATAGAGAACTACGGTGACCAATACATGAGATGTAAAACTCTACGACAAGCAAGAGACTAAATAGTACCATAGTACACCAATACTGTTGATACATTTTTCTCAAAGTTGGGTGTCAAAGACTTTTAGAAAGCTTTGGTTTTGAAGTTCCTTAGTTGCCTACATAGGTACGTCCAATCAAAGACGCATTTCCTATAAATCTTCTCACTAGGAGCCACTTATTGATATGTATCAAAATATAGCAAAACATGAATCAAATGAATAAGTAAGGGCTTGCCTTTACAAATCCTTTACAATAGAAGCCTAGAAAAGGAGGCCCTAATTCACAGAATAAGGGAAAAGTAAGGAGAGCCAATCTCAAGATAAATATCCAAAGTCATGGGAAAATAAGGTTAGTGGTAAGTCAAAAGGGCAATATAAAGTGGTTTGAGTTCAACAAAAGTCCTAGGCACAACACTAATGAATGTTGCTCGAAAAAATCATTGTTGGATGAGCTTAAAGAGATAAACAAACTTAGGCTCTGATTTTTATTCAGAATGGGATAGAGGAAAGTGGATCATCGATGCATAACCCAATAGTACCATCGCAATCACAAAAATCCAAACAAAAGAGTCGAAGGAGCCTAAGGTGGGGGGGTGCCTCTTTCATTGACATATGTGAGTAAATGGGACTCAAATACATTTCAAAGTTAAAATTTGGATCGAAAAGAACATGATCTCAACTGAGGTTGTCAAGATATTGAAGCTAACTACAATGCCACACCCCCAACCATACACCATTGGTTAATTGAGTCATGGATGAGACATTTGTGTCAACCAACAATGTTTCCAATTATATGTCATCAAGCCCTTCAAAGATGAGGTATTGTGTGATGTTTTCCCACTTGAATTTTGTGATTTTCTTCTAGGAAAACCTTATGTTATGCTATAATTGATTCTTGACCACATATGTCATTATTACTATATGGTATCATCTCTAAGGATACTAAAGGCAGATCCAACTACAATAAATTCATAAATCGTAGCAAAAAAATGCCAAAATTAGTCTTTCATACTTTTAATAGTGTTCTCTTCATGGTTCGACTAGAGGGAGGATGAAAGGTCACCATGACCATCATAGCTTTACCACCGTCTTTCTCTATAAAAAAAATAAGCATGTGGACAAGCTTATAGAAGGGCTCAAGGACATATTCACCTAACCTACAATTGTGAAACTACACTTCCAGGTCAAACATCCATGCACATGAGATGAAAACTTTCCATATGATCAACATGGATATAATAAATTTATCCACAAATTTATTGGCCATAATTATTTCAAGACATGTTTGAGGTTCCAGCCAGCAACCCCCATTGATGTCACTCTTTCAGCTACATCTTTGCCAACAAATTCCTCCCATGTTCTAGCCAAAGTAGATTGAGAAATCAAAAATTTTGAATGGATCCAATACTGCCGAAAATAGGTTCATGATATCCTATAGAAAGTTAGTGCCTCGTAGAATAAAGAACATGATTATCATTGGGTTTTGAACAAGTTTTGGGTTGATGATAAGGTGTCATTTATTTAATAGAAAAAATGTCTCACAAGTACCCATAGGAAGCTTAGACCATTTCAATATGGACCTTGCAAATCACAAAGGGTGTGAGTGAAAATATTTTTAAATTGATTATTCCCCCTTTCCTTGGCTTGCACACTATGTTTAATGTGGAGTTTCTTAAACCATATTTTCCACCTTTGTTGGAAACCTTGAGGTAATTAGACAATTAGTCCCCACAAAACTCAATCTTAACTACATTAAAAAATCTACAACTAATTATATTGTGGACACCAAAACGAAGGATAGCCACCAAAAAACAATACAACTCCATTAAGTTGTCAAATTAGGGCAACTTCTTCACTAATAAAAATAGCTTATTAGGAGTGAAATTCATCAAAAGTTCCCCCATGGGATGAGGAAACTTATGCAATGGAGACTATTTCTTCCCAAGCAAGGAAAATTGATCCACGTGGATATTCATGAATTACCACAATCAATTATTATTTTCTATTATTACTAGTTTAAAAGCCCATGGTTTTGGTAAATGATGATATCCATCCATTGTATTTGAAAGGTTAAAGAAAACAACATAAAAATCTAAGTGTACTATTAACTTTTACCATATATTTGTTAATTTTTATCATAGTGATTTGCCATATTCACCTATGGTATTTACCCATGGTTTTTTTTTTGTAAGACATGGTATTTGAAATATAGTGAAAGTGCATGATTCTTTGCACTAATAAGTACTACATATATAGGCCTTTCATTTCTAAAAATACACACTTCCCCTTCATCATGTAAATGTAAATGATTTCTCCATTTAATAAAGAGTTGGACTTTACCATATTATCATTCTCTTTTTTGTGTTTTCCATTTTCTTGCTATTTAATAAAGAATTGAATTCTTTCCATATAATTATTATTCATACTTTAACTTATTTCTATGTATTATGTATTGTGACAATATTTAGTGTCATACCTCTCACAACCGAGATCAAATTATTTTCAAAATTTGCTTATTACTTGTAAAGTCTATAAAGGTGTAAACTTCTCAATAATAGCTTAAATTTTAATTTTTAATAAATACTTTATAAAAAGTATTCGATACATACGTGTGGACTACGGCCAAATTTATTAAGGATAGTTAATCATGGAGGAAACGTCCCTTACATCAGCAAATCCTGCGAAATAAAACGTCAGCAAATCCTGCGGAGTAAAACATGAAAATCAATTCATACATTATATGATTTTATTTTTGTCATCAGAATCTTGCACACGTGCAATCCCTAATCTTTGTACATCAATATTCACATCTGCAGGCCCCACGCTGAGAACCCTGGTCCCTCACCCAAACGAGTAACGACCACACTCTCTTCGCGTTTTCAAAGTTGGGCCATCCGTCTGGGTGCCTGATCATAATCTCGGTCACCAAATCTTTTTACATCAAAAATCAATATTCACCACCTGCTCAAAGTTGAAAGTCTTTTTCAAACAAGTAACTGATCACTTTTTTGGATCACAAGGATCAAGTCTTTTCATCTAACTATTGAATATAGACATGAACTCTAATAAAGTAATTCATGTGTGATTGATAAAAAACTTGTGATATCAAACCTCCCTATCTAACTATTAAATATAGACATGAACTCTAATAAAATAATTCATACACAATCTTTTTTTAAAACTTCGTACATAGGTTATATTTCATATTCTTGATACATGAATCTTCTTATTTTTTAAAGACATTTACCTATTTTATTTAAAGAGTTAAAGGTTGTCTTCGAGTTGAAAGGAATTTGATCTTGCACCTAACTATTAAATATAGACATGAACTATATATAGACATGAACTCTGATAAATAAATTCATCCATGGTTTTCTTTTGAAACTTCGTACATGGGTTATATTTCATATTCTTGGTACATGGATCTTCTTATTTTTTAAAGACATTTACCTATTTTATTTAGAGAGTTAAAGGTTGTCATCGAGTAGAAAGGAATTTGATCTTGTATTTGGATGTGATACATAAGAATGAGTGTATTTGATTAGCATTAAAAAATTAAAACATCTTGAATTAATTAGTGCTTATCATTGTTTTAATATGGATATATGTTGATGTAGTTTGATTGTATGTTGGTTTATATATATATATATATATAATTTGAATTAAGAGTTTTTTTATATTTGTTTTTAAGAATATTTTAAAATCAAAAATATATTTTATATTTGTGCTAAGAGGTACTATACAATTAAGTATTGAGAAATTTTGTAGTGTTGTAAGTGTTTCTAAACATTTAATATAAATATAAAACAAATTAGTTATTAGTGTAATGTTGGTTTTATATGTTTTAATTAATATTCAAATTAAAACATATAAAAGTAAAATGTAAAATATAATGTAATGAAAAATATAATGAAAGTAAAATATAATGATCAAAAGAAATTAGTTTGTTTATAATGTAAAGTTGACATACTATTGTTTTTAATAGGTTATTTCTTTATATATTATTATTGGTATAATAATCAATAATATTGATTATTATTATCCCAACATATTATAATCATCTACATTATAAGTATTGTTATATTATACCTTACATATATTATTGATTATACAAAGTGACAAGCATCGATCTTATAGATGGAGGGGGGAGAGAGACATAGAGAGACAAAGGGGGGGAGGAGAGGAGAGGGGCAGAGGGAGAGAGTAAGGGAGATAGTGATAGCGATGGAGGGTAGAGAGAGAGAGAGAGAGAGAGAGAGAGAGAGAGAAGGGAGATAGAGAGGAAGGAAGAGAGAGATAGAGGAGAGAGGGAGGGAGAGAAAGATGGAATTGGAGGGGGAGAGAGAGGGATGGAAGATAGTGGCATAGCTGGAGGGCGGAGAGAGAGAGAGAGAGAGAGAGAGAGAGAGAGAGAGAGAGAATTATGTGGGAGAGAGAGAGGGAGAAGGGAGATAGAGAGGAAGGAAGAGAGAGAAAGAGGAGAGAGGGAGGGAGAGAAAGATGGAATTGGAGGGGGAGAGAGAGGGATGGAAGATAGTGGCATAGCTAGAGGGCAGAGAGAGAGAGAGAGAGAGATTTGGAGGGGGAGAGAGAGGGAGGGAAGATATTGACAGAGATGGAGGGTGGAGAGAGAGAGAGAGAGAGAGAGAGAAATATGGGGGAGAAAGAGAGAGAGAGAAGGAGGTGGGAGAGAGAGGAAGGAAAAGAGATAGGAGGGGAGGAAGAGTGGAAGAGAGAGAGAGAGATGGAGTTGGAGGGAGAGGAAGAGGGAGGGAAGAACAAATACATAGAGAGATAGAGGTGGATAAAGAGAGGAAGTGATAAGGGAGAGATGTAGAGAGAGTGAGGGAGAGAGGAGAGAAGGTGAGGAGATAGAGATAGGGAGAGAAGGAGAAGAGAGGGAGAGGGAGAGGCAAAGATGGAGGGGGAGAGGGAGGGAGGGAGATAGTGATAAAGCTGGAGGGAAGAGAGAGATAAATAGTGATGGGTGGGAGAGAGAGGAAGGAAGATAGAGAGAGGACCCGAGAGAGAGAAGGAGAGAAGGAGGCAGATAAATATGGAGTTGGAGGGGAAGAGAGAGGGAGGGAAGAAGAAATACATAGAGAGGAAAAGGTGGAGAGAGAGAGGGAGTGACATGGGAGATATGGAGAGATAGTGAGGGAGAGAGAAGAGCGGGATGGAAGAGAGAGAGAGGGAGAGAAAGAGAGAGAAAAGGGTCTGGAGAGAGAGAGAGAGAGAGAGAGAGAGAGAGAGAGAGAGAGATATGGAGAGAGAGACTATATGTTTGGGGGTGAGATAGAGAGACAAAGAAGGAGAGACAGAGGGAGATATAGATATAGATGGAGGGGGTGAGAGGGAAGAAAAGAAACATAGAGAGAGATAGGGAGGGAGAGATAGATAGATATGGAGAGAGTGAGTGTGTGTTTTGGGGGTGAGATAGAGATACAAAGTAGGAGATATCGAGGGAGATATAGATATAAATGGTAGGGGGAGAGAGAGGGAAGCCTGAGAGAGAGAGAGAGAGAGGGAGAAATATGGGTGAGAGAGGGAGGGAGATAGACACAGATATGGAAGGGGGAGAGAGAGGGAAGAAGAAAGAAACACACAAATAAAATTAAATATATTCGATAGTATTATATAATATTGAACATTATTAACCATCGAGGAAGAGGAAGTAAGACTTTTACAAAAGGTAAAAGAAGTTGGATTTATAAAGCCATGAATATTTTAGTTTTTCATTGAAATAGATGCATTGATTTCATCGTAGATGTTGATTCCTAATCATATTTGATTGCTGCACTTGATGCATTCATTTCATTATAGTTGTTGATTTCTAATCATATTTGATTGCTTTCACTAGATGCATTGATTTCAATGTAGTTGATGATTTCTAATCCTATTTGATTGCTTTCACTAGATGCATTGATTTCATTGTAGAGGTTGATTTCTTGCACTAGATGCATTGATTTCAGTATAGATGTTGATTTCTAATTTAATGAAACTAGATGTATGAAGTAAATTAATTTCAAAGTAATCAAATTAATAGTGTACATTGATTTCAATGTAAGCACAAAATAAATATTGACGACGTGCATTGATTTATCTGTTACAGTAATTAAACCATAAATAAAATACTTAAATTTTCATCTTAAATAAAAAGTTCACTTAAAATATTTTCTTCTTGAAGCTATAAACTATTTGTAATTGACTAATTATTCCCATTTTTCATAATTCAAGATTGTTAGTCACTTTGCATTCAAACAAGGTAATATAAAACAACTTGTATTGAAACTTACTTGGGGTTTAACACTCCATAATTCACAATTATTAACTTTGGAGAAATCTACTATTAATATGGAGAGAAAGAGAGACAAGGTACACCATTTACTACAAAAGCTTGAGTTAAATATTTGAATGGTCTATGATTTCAATTGCCTTTTTCATATAATCAACATGAAAAGATGGAAAAACTAACAGGTGTGACAATAAGAATAGTAGAAGAAAATAGTTTGAGATTGACCATAATGAATACTATTTGTAATTGAATACATTCTTATTATTCACATTTTCTATCATTCAACATTGTTACATTGTTAATTTGCATTCAAAATTTGTATTTCATCATTTTTCGTCATTTAGTTATTAACGGTCTCTATCTTCTCAAAATTTGAGTTAACTAAGAAAATTTAAAATTAAATGGCCAAATTAATCTTAGAAATATTTAGCATATTTAAAATGATAAAAATAATTAGGTGTTCAACAAATTTTGTATGACTCTACATGACTAAAACCAACCTAGATCCATCTTAACCCCAAATCTATCAATTGTTGAGAGGGATCAAATCTCTCGAGGTGCAAACCTTTCCTTGAATTTTGCACTCAAGAAAAAGGTTTTCACCATGAGATATTTGATCCCTCTCGACACTTGATAGATCCTGGATTAAGATGGATCAAGGATAGTTTATAAATCTCTCGAGGTGCAAACCTTTCCTTGAATTTTTCACTCAAAATAGAGGTTTGCACCTCGAGAGATTTGATCCCTCTCGACACTTGATAGATCCAGGATTAGGATGGATCACGACTGGTTTATAAAACTCACTATTATAATGATGATGATGATGAACAATTCAAAATTCTCGACATATTTTATATTTTATAAAATCCATTATTATAGTGATAATGATAGTTATTAATGTCAATTAATATCAAAAGAATTATTGGTTTTAATCTTTTATTTTTTAAAAGCATTAAGAGAAGCATTACAAAATCACCGTAATGTTTTTTCAAATCAAGATATATAAATTTTATGACTAATTTTTTATTAAAAGAAACATATTCAACTTAACATTTTCATTAAAATTATATTTTTTAAATAATTAAAAAATCATTTATAAATTAAAATATATAATGTTTTCCGACACTTTCCAATGAAGTATTGTGTGTTTACAATACACAACTATTCATTCCTTCATTGGAAAGTCTCATGAAACATTAGACTTATGGCCTTATACTAATCGAATTTTCAGAATTGTTTACACAAATATAGTTAACACTAAAAATTAAAATTTTACACACATCAAGCTACATTGAATTTTTTTGACATAATATGTTGGTGAGTTATTTAATCGGAAAATTGCTTCAATGGTTCACATCGTACTTATATTTCATATTCTATTGGCTTACTCCATCTTGGTAACATGGTATCTATATTAATATTCCATCTATGTAGCAAGCTTATTATGTAAGGATTATGTATTTAATGAGTGAATTCTTCTTAAAATAAACTGAAACTAGTTGGCGTGTATAGTCGGTTGAATTTAATATCAACACATATTCTTCAATATTGCATGTATGACTAGAAACACAGGGGTCACCATTGCAGCCCCATAGTGTGACTTTGTCATCTTCTTCATTATCCTGGCATATAATTAAACCAAGGAACACTGTTTTCTTTCACCTACATCAATATTTCCATGATTCCAAAGTCTCAAACATTTTCAAGCTCTACAATAATCCTCATTTCACAAATATTTTTTAGTTCTAAATGTCATTCATTATGATGATGTCTTTACAAGTATAGTTGTCCAAATAATTTATAGAATAACAAAAATACATTGACATTAGATGTATAACACGTATTTAATGAAAAACCATGGATACAAGAATACAAACAGAATCTAATTGTGGACATGAAGCATGGGTAAAGTCCAATGAAAAACCTACTATGACTTCATCCCATGTGAAGAATCCATAACCATCATGTTCATGCCTTGTGGTTATGAACTATTGCTCCCTAGGATGTAGATGATGTGCATGGAAACATAGGTTTTGCCTAATGTATAATAGATAACTCACGAGGATGGTCTACGATTCATCCTCTTACCACCATATCTCAAACCTTGTATCTTCTTCTTACAATATATTTAAGTATGTTGTGGAAATTATAGTTATGGGAATTTATTCTTTGACATATTTGAGCTCATGGGTCATTCCTAGGATTGGTTTATTGATGATTCCACATTTATCCTTAATGACCAAAGGAAAAAAGTGGTAATTCACAGTAAAAACTTGGTTTGGGAGTGATTGATTTTAGAAGTTGTTGTTTTAGCCTTGGGCTTATGTTGATCATGCTACAAAATTCCATGTTCATTCGTAAGAAATGAATCTTATATTTGGCAAGAATGTTGTGAGCCACTACATAGACCAAAGCTAACTATAATTTGATCACTACTCTAAACAAGGCTTTATATGGTTATTGTTAGTTTTCAAGGTTACTTCAAAACTATTTATGCCATGCTTGGGGGTGCTTTGTGTTATTTGGAGAATTTTGAGGTTAAAAATGGGCATACAAATGAAAATTTTATCAACAAAGTCAAATTTAAAAGAAGCAATTCAAGATGATGATGTCAACCCTAGGGATAAATAATTTTGGAAGGAAAAGAAGAAATCTTTTTTAATCATATTTTTAACTTATCTCCTTAAAGGTTTACTCAAATTTTAATTGCGAGAAATAGTTGTATGTAGAATTAGATTTTTAATCCAACGAGACCCACTCTGCACACTTTTGAGCAAGCCTACACTAAGAAAAAATAAAAATACATGAAAAAACTGGTTTATTTCACAAAATACATTTTGTCAAGTATTTAAATAAATTCTCGATATGGGTCTACTCAAAGTGTGTATAATGGCTACTCATTAGATACATAATATAATTATGTATCCAACAATTGCTAACACTTGACTAATATTGAGATATGTAAAAAATACAATTTAAAAAAATATATAGTTTTCTTTATTTTCCTTTAAAGATTCATAATTCTTATTATATTATTTTTATGATTATTTTATTAATTTCCTTAGGAGGCCCATTTTATACCTCAAAGTTCCCCGAATGGATGTTGGTTTCATCATGTACAAATGACCATTTGTTTTTCCATGATGTACATACACATCAAGGGTGGCTTGTCCTTTAATTATTAGACCTTGTATGGATGTTTGTGTGTTATTCTTTTTTGGAGAATTGGAAACCTATATTGCTTGACACTAGTCTTCATGATGTGCACGTAGATACTCGGTGGCTTTCTTAGAGGATGACTTGCCTTGGAGGAGAATCATTAAACATCTTCAAGGAGGGTGTTAAACCCTATAGGGCATGGCCACACCTAGTTGTGTGGATGGAGGCTTTTACTTGAATCGAAGATATATGGGTTGAAGTGTAAACATGTAGATGAAGTGGACCTATAGCAGCACACGATTTTGAAGGAATGTTGAAGATTTGGTAGCTTGTGGACGTGGAATTCTAGACATGTCTAATGCAACATTCATGCCTTGGAGCCTTACTTGTTGGACATGTATGCCTCAAATATTGACACATGACATCTTAAGTTTGAATGTTTGACATATAAGAATATCCTTTTGTAGTCGAGTTGCTTGTAGTGGACTAGGTCCATTCTATGTTTCCCTTCTTTGGAACTCATATAAATGGAGGAAGAAGAGAATTTTCATAGTTTCAATTCATCACACAATTATATAGACTTGTGAGGAGTGAAGTGCATTAGTTCCTTTCTTTTGTTCTCTCCATTGTATTAACTCTTTGTCTTGGACCATTATGGTTATTGGATAAAGTTCAAAGAAAAATCTAGGTTTATGTTTTTACTCTAAGAAGACAAAGAAACTATGGTTTTTGTAAACCATATATGGGTAAAAGAAGAATTGTATATTGTATCCCTTATAAGAGGAGATCACTGATGCTTTGTGGTATTTTGAAACCATAGTGCTATATGTTATTATTATTATAGAGGAGAAGAGAAGGAGACATCTTGCATGTGTTAAGGAGGACTTAATGGTGTTGATGTTAGCTTATTGAATATTTTTTGTGGGGTAACTAGCGTTGGTTGGGAGTGATTCCTTGCTAAGAGCTAAAGTTCATGGCTAAGTTTTTTTATGGTTTCCCTAGCTTATTTTTCAAGACTTTGAGTTATGTTAGTTTCATTATAAACCTATTTTATGTCATTTTTATTCATATCTTATAATTATATGAAGTTTCTAGCTGTCTAAAGATTATGTACTTGTATGTTTGATTTTAACCTTATATTATCTTCTTGATTTAATAGATTTAAATGTTTTTTACTTTTCCTAATTTACATAACATATAGTTGAATTGCTTAAGTGATTTAACACATAACTTAAAGATAAAAAAATATATTTGTTATTGTTATAGTTTGTAGTAATAAGACATTTAATATATGTGACATGCTTAAAAAAGTATGATGTAAGGGTTATAGTTTTGTGGTATTAAAGTACACTTGTATGCTATTTATTCTTTTGGGATGTTAAGTAAAATTAGGTTGAAGAAAAGTGAAATATCATTTTTCTAGTTTTATATTTCAAATCGTCTAGAAGGTTAAAAATTCACAAGGATTAGATTCAAGAAACTTCAAGTAAATGAGGTGAAAATTTTGAGCTTCTATCAATTGCACTACATAAAAATTTCCATATGGTTTCAAAGCATCAAAGCTAATTTAGTATTATTTTGTTGGTGGTGAGGGAGTTAATTATTTCAATTGTATGTATCAATGAGTGGTGCTTAACCCAATCTATGTTGATTGGTTGTGAAACCTTAGTACATTTGGGAGAAGCAATTGAGCCATTGCAGATTTGATCTAATTTATTTGTTATTCACTATTTTTAAGTTATTCTTTAGATATGTAGGATGGCTACTTTCAGTCCTAGAGAGAGTGACAAGTTTTCTAGCACTTCCAATTTCATACTATGGAAGTTTAAGATGAAAATTATATAACTAACCTAATATCATCGGTGCTCTATTGAGGATATGGGGCACTTCTTGAAAACATCAATATTCACCACTTCTTTCTATAATGCCATTTTCCTCATTGTCCTATTATTAATTAATTAATTAATGTTGTCATTACAATACATGCCTATGTAAACATAAGTGAATCATTACATTGACAATGATGCCATAGATAAAAATGTAGGCTTGAACACATAAATATAATTGAAAAAACTAGAAACTAATTCAATTCCTAATGTAAACAACATTCCGATTAAGCACATTGATAAATAAATCATGAAAAATTATATTTTTGGAAATTAACCATCAAATATCTATAGAATAAGGAAAATTTTCTCAAACATAGGTTCTTTGTTTCACTTAATCTCTTTGCAACAAGGGTCACCCTTGAATTAAGGTTATAAATCCATAAGGATGAATTTGTTTATGGTCATATTTAACTCTCTTCACATAACATCATTTATAGGATTTCATAATATGTTAACTCTTATAGTTATATAAATCAACATCCATCATTCCCATCAACCTACATAACCTGAAGACTAGGATCCCCTTCTCTACTATGTAGTCCCTTGGGTTATCATACTTCCCTCTTCGGCTTTAAGATAGTCCGACTAGAAAATATCATTCTTAGGATTCCAAAGGTTCTCATCTATGATTAGCTTTCCTCAGATGTAATAATTTACCACACACATAACCATAATTCATTCCATGAAAACCATTTGACATAATTTCAATACAACATTCATATGGGCACTTAAGCTCAAATAAAACAAGGTCTAAGAAAAGCATGTCAAATTAAAACTATTTGTTGTTAATGTTGTTAAGGAGTCCATGGTAAAAATAATAATCCTTAATTTAATAAAGGATTACTTCAGCCCTCAAATTGTAGATAAGACCATTAGCAAGGATATGTTTGATGCATTGATTGTTTTATATCAAATTTCTGTATCACAATAGATGCTCTTGAGGTACACGCTTTCAGCCATCCACATGAGTAAGATATATAAAATAGTGAGCCATGTAGACAAGGCAAAAAATGAAGAGATCAGTGAGTTACCAAAGGGATTAAACTCAAGGATAAAGAGTTGGTGTCCATTTCCTTCTTTAAATTTATCAACATTTGTCCTTCCATATAATCTACATGACCTTGCCACTACTAATTGATATGTGTTTCTAACCAACTTGGTGGGATATTCTCTTGTAGGTATTGATTTGAAGATCTTCTGGTTGATCCACCATTTTTTCATTAGATATTGGGATCATGTTCAAATCCCTTGAGCTTGTCTTCATCTAGATAGGTACCTTTGTGTCTTAGGTTAACTGTAAGTGTTGACATCAAAGGGTTTGAACAATGTAAATGGATTTCCCTTTGAGTCTCTAATCATAAGGTTGTCTACATTTGTGTGATTTATGATCCACGAGACTACTTTAGAGCATCAGAAGATTGGTGGATGACTTACCAGTTTATGTAACTAGGATCATTTAATAACTTGATATACATCCACATCTGGGTCATCTTCATGGAGTTACAGGAAACTTTATCTCTAGAACATTTGGTAGACAATAAATATTATTGTCAATAACACATTGGATTTCATTAAAAATGGGTCTTGGAATAATAGGTGCTACTTTGTCCCCCTCATACATTTTAATGATGTAGGCATCTCTTTTCCTTCTACGATATTTTTCCATGGTTCACCCTAGAATGCAAACATGTCTATAACATGACACATTAGATTTATTAACAAATCCATCAATAAATTTTGGGTTGTGTTATGAGAGGGAGTTTTAATCAAATTTCCTTTTACATCTTTAATACCTAAGGATTGAGTCTAAGGGGTAACATTTTAATACATGAGCTCTTGCTTGTTTTGGTTTATGCTGATAGGGAAATGTAAATGGAAATTTTTGATGAATATGTTTCAAATTGTTTAACTTGATTGCTTCATAAATAAGAGAAGAATTTTTAATAGATGTCACATTCTATTGACCCCTATATTTTGGATGGGGACCATCACACAAGGAATGGTGTTTTGGATAACATTATGGTTATCCAAACCCCTTTTAGTGTTTTGACAAACAATGATGCAATGTGCGTGAGGATAGGTGATGGGAGTATAGATATTCCCCCCTTTCCTTTCAATTATTGGCAATTGAAAAATAAAAATCATAATTCACCATGTAAACTACATAACTGAAATCATGCAAAATGAGGAGGGGACTCGTATCGATAATGTGGAGATTGGAAACCGAGTTTATATAATTGGACATATAATTTGCACTGAAAATTCCACTAGTCATTGTTCAAAAAATATATGCTAGATGGGTAGCGACAGTTTTAGTGAATAATAATAATAATTGAATGAAAAATCCATGTTGTGATATTCTTTGCATTTGTCAAAAAAAAATAAAGTCATTAAAGAGGAATTCCTTTATTGTGAGATGAAGAATTTTTTTATAGCACCATGCCTACAAAAAAACACCTTTGTGGCCTATGAAATGGGAGAGGCTAGTGTTGTGTTACATTAGAAGATACTATTTCAATTGTGTGTCACCTAGAAAGTAACTTCTCGAGTGATGTATGGATGAAAAATTAACTTCTACAGTGAAATGGTGGAAAATTCTAGGGACTGACAGAAGGGGAAACTTGACTATATTTCTCAACGAAAGGTTCGTTTCACCAGGGAAGTAGCATATTCTATGTTGTGTCATTGAAGAAGTTTTTTTTTTAAGTGCTATGTCCAAAATTAAAATATTTTCCTCGTGATATATTGCAAAGAAATTCACCTTTCAAACAATATTTCATTGTTCATGACACTTAATCAATTTTTGTGTCATTGTGAAATGATTTTTTATTTTTAAGCAATGATTCATTAGAAAATAGGCTTTCTTTTATCTTGTATCACTAAGAAATATACCTCTGGTGTGTTGTATCACTGATAAAGAGACTTCAAATGTGTTGTATCACTGAGAAAGTATGTTTTCTAGTGATGTGTCACCAAAACAATGATTTTTTCTTATTTTGTTTGTCTGCAAAGTAAAAATCAGCTAAAGAACAAGTTTCGCAATGAATCAATCAAAGAGAAAATTTAAGTTCATTAACATTCAAAATGTATCTCTAAAGAAAAGTAGAAATAACTTTAACATTGATTAAAATAATATTAGTTCACCAATAGAGGAGGGCCTATTTACTATTCTTGGCATTAGCATGAGGCTAAAAAGACATTCAAAATGCATCCCTATAAAAAAAATAAAAGGGAAGGTGTTGATTCTTAGCATTTTCTTATAGCATAGAAAATTTGGATTCAATACACAAGAGATATTGTGTATTTTTATACCTGGAACTATTTCTTTGTCTCATATATTATCAACCCCCATAATTAGGTGATTTCTTATCCCTTCTCATGTAATTAGGGTTGCTCTAATTAATTACAATAAATATTTTGCATGCCTTCTTTCTTTTTCTTTTAAAGGCACTGGATTTTTTATTCCTTTATTCATTATAATTGTACCTGGAATTAGATCCACAATAGACCATAACAAGCCTTGAAATAACACTATTTCCTTAAGAATGTATAAATTTAATAGAAATTGCAACAACTCGAGAAATCAAACTGAAATTAGGAGACATAAATTATACTCTACTAATCTGCGGAATGAAAATCACAATTTAGAAAAATATGCATAGACATGCAACAAGGAAAAACACAACTACACAATGATTTATAGGGGAACCCAACTGGGAGAAAACCCTCTACTGCTTTCCATTAATTCACATGAATAGAGAAATAATTACAATGTCTGGTTCAACTCTGAAGTACACCCTGCACTGTAATCTTGTTCTTCTGCTTCTTGACTTTCTTTGGCCAACACTTAGCCAATTCAACCCTCAACCAACCTCATATTTCCTTGTGAAATCTTGGAGGAACTAAGCTCCTCAAAAATAGGGAAATTCCCTATTTACTAGCGCAATAGCTTGAGGAATTGATCACCTGCTCAGTGGAAAAGAACAATACACTCAATAATATACAATTATAAATACAATATGCCTTTTTCATCCACTCAACTCTGAAATTCAAATTCCATGCATGATTGTATCTATTTTTAGTTGATTGACTAGTTAAGTGAGAGATTGGTGAGTTAAAAATAGTCTTAACTACTCAACTGACCTTCAACTAGCTCAACTAATGACTAGCGCTCGGTTAATCGAGTTCAACTAACAATAACTCAACTAGATTGCTAAATATTAGCAATTACTACATGCATAACTCTCCTTCTAGCATATAACTCAAATTTACTGAGTAAAATAGTAGACAAGACCATGTCACACAAGTTAACTAGATCTAATTGGTCCCGGTGGCATGGAAATTAGATTTACTCGATTTGACTAAGGCACAAGTCAAAATTGAGCCTTTTTATTGCTACAATTTCAACAATCCCTCTTAGCAAGAAAATGTTTATGCATAAACCCAATCCAACTCTCGTAGAATGTATTGTAGCACTACCTCTCTCTATTTGTATTTCTACTGCAACAACTACAACTGATAAGCACCCAAAAAAACTGAACCAATTGTGTCTCTACAACTTTCTACAGAGAAAAATGCATTAATGTTGATTATGCACTATTCCTCCTGCATTTCTATCAACACTTCTCAGTGCTCCTCATCATCTGATTGCACCAAATGACATTGATAATTTTTCCACTAAATACTGTGGGCCCCTATATCAAGGTAATTATCCATGAGGAGGACAACTCAATATACCTCATCCAAATATCTGCAACTATGGGGCTAATGTTCTACATCGCCCCACCTCACTCCTGGAGGTATAACTGCATGCATGGAGAAATATAACTCTAACTTGTAGATATTTTTCACTCAAACTCCAATATTCTTCACATGCCTAGTAGCTACATGTTTCAAAAAGGCTTTCCCTTTACTGAAAATAATATCATAGCCTCTATCCTCCAAAACTGTTGCATAGATGAATTTTTTCTTCAGCCCGGGTACAAACATAACATCTTAGAGGCGAATATGGGAACCCTAATCCCTCTTAAATTTTATAGTACCATTTCTTTTATCATTGTACCTCCCATCATCCCCAAGTTCTATATGCATCTAGAGATCCTTCTCCTCCAAGCTACTGACAAATTCCTTGTTTCCTGTCGTATGGTAAGAGGCACTATAATCTATCTACCAATCACTCCCTCTTATTTTTCTTTCCAAGAAAACAATGAGGGTGAAATATACCTCCAATTAATAATCTGGTGCATCTAGCTTGAAGTTTGTCTTGTATATTATATATTGTGCACTCAAAATATATAATTATAAATACAAATATACCTTTTCCATTCACTCAACTATGAAATTTTAATTTCATGCATGATTATGTCTATTTTTAGTTGATTCGTGTCTTAAATGATAGATAAATGAGTTAAAAACAATCTTAACTACTCTCCTCATGCTCCTACTACATGATCCTTAATAGATTTCCTTTGTGGACACTTTGTAGCATAATGCCTGTATTCATGTCAGAGAAAGCATTTTATCTTGCTTAGGTCCTTATTTCCACTATTATGGTCGGAATCAGCATCACTTTGGGACTTCTTTCCCTTGGCCTTCATTCCTTTTCCAACCATAGAAAAATACACTTCCTATTCTTTAGATGAAACTCAATCTCTGGTATTTCTCCTGAATTATCCTTGAACCAAATCGGAACACAAAATTTCCCAATTCGGTAATTTTCCCCTTCCATTCATAGAGTCCTAGTAGGTGTGTTAGGATTTTGGAAGGCTTAGAAGAGTTAGGCTCACTAGGTCATCTTCTGAAACATTCACCCCAACCCCTCTAGGCCCATCTCGAACTTGAGTAAATCTGGAGAGATATTGTGGAATGGTATCATTTTTCTACATCCTATTGTTTCAATGTTGATCTTTTAGACAATATATTTCACACTTAATAGTATACAATTATAAATACAAATATGCCTTTTCCATCCAGTCAACTAGGAAATTCGAATTCATGCATGACTATGTCTATATTTAATTGATTGACTAGTTAACTAAAAGATCAATGAGTTAAAAACAATCTTAACTACTCAATTGACCTTCAACTGAATCAACTAATGACTAGAACTTAGCAAACTAAGTTCAACTAACAATAACTCAATTAGATTTCTAAATATTAGCAATGACTACATGCACAACTCTAATTCTAGCCTATAACTCGAATTTACTGGGTAAAATAATAGACAAGACCATGTCAGACAATTTAACTACCTCCAAGTCGTCCTGATGATGTGAAAAATCAATTTACTCAATTTGACTAAGGCACAAGTCATAATTGAGCTTTTTTATTCCTACAATTATAAATAAAAGTTGATAAGCCAAGGCATCTCCTCCTCCTCCTGTTGTAGGCTCCTAGCTATATTTCCTTTGTATACACTTTGTAGCATAGTTCCCATATTCATGGAAGTGAAAAGATTTTATCTTACTTAGGTCCTTATTCTTGCCATTTTCCAAGATGGAATCAACCTCACCTTGGGAATTATTTCCTTTAGCCTTCATTCCTTTGCTAATTATAGAAGATTCCTCTTCCTCTTTTTTGGATGTTACTCCATCATTGGTATTTCTCTTGAATTCTTCTTGAACCAATCATACCACAACCTTTACCAATTTGGTAATTTTTCTCTTCCATTCACAGTCCTGGTAGCTACGCACGTATTTTGAAAGGCCTAGAAGAGTTAGGCTCACTAGGTCATCTTCTACAACATTCACCTCAACCCCTCCAAGGTCATCTCGAACTTGAGTAAATTTGGAGAGATACCGTGGAATGGTATAATTTTTTTTCATCCTAATATTTCAAAGTTTGTCTTTCAGGGCCAATTCTCCATGGTCACTTCTATTTTCGATAGCTCAGTTAGTGTCTTCCACATAGCAAATGTTGTCTCTTTTTCATGGATATTTTACACCACATGGTCTCTCACACCTTCCAGAATAATTCTCCTGGCCTTTGCAACATCCTTCTTCCATTGGGGTAACTGTTGTGCATCAGAATGTTGGGGTTTCAAAATGTCAGTTTTAACATATTCTAATGCACCATTATCATCAAGCATTGCTTCCATTCGTTCCTTCCAAACTATGAAATTTGAGCTACCCTCCAAGGAATACTCCAATCTCAGTCTGTTGAAAGACATTCTCTCGAATCTGAAGAAAAAATTATTCCACTGAAGTTTGATATTTGGAATTCCTGAGGAAAAAATTCAAAATACTAGTTCTAATGTGATTTCGGGGCTCTGATACCATGTATAAATTTGATATAAATTGCAATTCCTCAATAAATCGAACTAAAATGAGGAGACACAAAATTTAATCTACTAATCTTAGGAATGAAAATCACAATTTATAACAACATTCATAGACATGCAACAAGAAAAACTGCAAGTACACAATGATTTCTAGGGTAACCCAACTTGGAAAAACCCCTCTGCTACTTTGCATTAATTCAGATGAAAAAGGAAAAAATTATAATGCGTTGCTTCAACTCTAAAGCACACCCTGCATTGCAATCTCATTCTCCTACTTCCTAACTTTCTCTAGCCAACACTTAGCTAATTCAAGCCTAGACAACCTCCAATCTCCTTGTGCAATCCTGGAGGAATTAAGCTCCTAAAAAATAGTTAAATTCCCTATTTCATTACGCAATAGATTGATGAATTGATCAACTACTCAGTGTAAATAATTGTACGCTCAACATTATATAATTATAAATACAAATATGCCTTTTCCATCCACTCAACTAGGCAATTTGAATACCATGCATGAATTTGTTTATTTTTAGTTGATTGACTAGTTAACTAAGAGATCATTGACTTAACAACAATATTAACTATTGAACTAACCTTCAACTGACTCAAATAATTACTAGAGTTCAGTTAACTGAGTTCAACTAACAATAACTCATCTAGATTGCTAGATCTTAGCAATGACTACATGCACAACTCCACTTCTAGCCTATAACTCAAATTTCCTGAGTAAACTAGTAGACAAGGCCATGTCACACAAGCTAACTCGTTGTCTTGATGATGTGGAAATTTGATTTACTTAATTTGACTAAGGCACAAGTCAGACTTGAGCCTTTTTCTTGCTACAATTTAAACAACACATTAATTATCATTAAGAGCACAACCCCATTAACAAGTGCTCAACCATTTTCCATTTCCAAGTCATTGCACCTGCAATTGTGCCTCCACATCATCGCACAAGCACCATCATGGAGTACCGAAAACCTAACTATCCTAGTATTCACATATATCATGTACCTCTATCATCCAAAGCTCCTTTTCTAAAAGAAAAAATGTTTTGTAAATCTTCCACATGTGATAATTTTATTGGTCACTCATCCTAAATGTCTTCTTCCAACAAATATATGAAACAACCATATACTTATTTGGACAAATTAAACCTCTTATCATGTTCCCCTATGAATTACCTTTATAACAATATTACTCATGTCTCGATATAATTTCTAAGATAAAAGTCATGGTTCTATGAATTTTCTATCTCAGCCCAAATTGTGCACTTTTCTCATTGGTACAATCTAGCTTGCTGACCAAATTCTACCACCTGTAGAGAGAATCTAATGAGAACCAAGAAAAATTTTGTATTAGGTGAAAATAATACCTACAATGGTGAGTACTCAATAAATTTTAGATTGGTAATTTTATGTTCCTTTCAATTTCTATATTAATATATAATTGACAGCTTTCCGATTTTTTCATTTTCTCCAAACTCTGCTGAAATTAATTTGTTTCAAATGGAGAAGGACTACGAGAACTTCGTTAAGAATTTTTTTTTATAGATTGTTGAGTACTTCAAGAATTTTTTTTATAGATTGTTGAGTACTGATAATTTTTCCAAAATAATGACTTTGAGTCCTTTTTCCTTCGAAGATACTAAAAATACCCAAAGGCTCTTTTAGACTATTTTTGCATCTCTATTCCAAACTCCTTAGAATTTGACCAAAATCTCAGTTTGGTTTTTTCATTTTTATTCCCATTATTCAATATTCAAATTTGATCAACAATAAGATTGCTAAATCCCTTTAGATTGTAGCTTATGATGAACGAATGTATTTTAAGGCACTCCTTATGAAAAGGTCACCACCTGTTCATATCCCCCTATGGGTTAGGCGACAAAAAAAAAGAGAGAAAGAAAGATAGGATTGCTAGAAATGAGTATCACCATGTTCTTAAAAAACCACTAATTTTCAATTTTTGGAATTCTATAATTCAAATGATCAATGACCGCACCTACACTGAAAATTTCACTTAAACCTTGACTTAAACTACTATTATAGAAAAAAGTTTCAAAATTACTTTTAATATATATATATATATATATATATATATATATATATATATATATATATATATATATATATATATATATATATATCCTATTTGATGTGGAATGACACATGCCTACTAATGTGGCAAAAACTACCATGTCATATCCTTTGCCACCTTTACCCACCATATAATTTTGTGTCTCTTTTTCCTTCTTTCTTAACTTTATTAAGCATTATTTGATTATTCTTGGGCCACCTGTATCAGAGGAAATTTCAACCTAAAACTGGCCTCGTGAGGAAAAATCAAGAAATTAATAAAAAATTCCATGCAAACAATTTTAATATTACTTTAATTTTATCCTCACAATATTTATTAACACAAGATTTATTAAACAAAAATTAATATACTACTAATTTTCGGAATCCCACAAAAAAAATTCAAGAAAGAATGTGATTTTTTTCTGTTTAAAATGCATTTTGAATGCAAAAATGGATTAAGCACCCTGAAAATCCCCTAGGTCAATCGAACTATATAGATTAAACAATTTAAACTCAAGTTTTTAAAATATCTACTGAATTTTGATTAAAATTAACTAGAAAACATGTCGTGAAAAGGGTCATTTCGTCTATAAGTTAAACTACATCTATATTTTATATTTTGATTAAAATTTACTAGAAAACATGTCATGAAAAGGGTCATAAGTTCGTCTATAAGTTAAACTACATCTATATTTTATACTACATCTATATTTTATATTTTGATTAAAATTTACTAGAAAACATGTCATGAAAAGGGTCATAAGTTCGTCTATAAGTTAAACTACATCTATATTTTATATTTTAACGACGTTGTCTACAAAGGTCACAATTTCCCCCAAAATACTTTTTGCACGGAATCTGGTAATTTTTCATTTATGGAATATATTTTCTAACTATTTAACTATTTTTTATTTTTGGCTATTTAACTATTTTTTATTTTTGGTCATAATTTTGTAATTTTTCCTTTCTCAATACGTTTTTTTACCTATTTAACTATTTTATAATTAATTTTTTATATTTGACTATTTGTTAACTATTCTATACTTAACTATAATGGTCTATATTTATATTTTATAATCAACTACTTTTTTTGTTATTTTTTCACGACTATTAATGTCAAATGGGCTCACATTTTTAATTTATACTTTTTCACTAATATCAAGATTTACCTTGCATTAATAACTTTTCTGATATTCTAATTCAGATGGGTAAGCAAGGTAAATAATATTAATAAAAAAATATTTCACCAATACCCAAATTAATAATATAATATTTCAAGGATACCCAAATTAACCAATTTAAAATAATTTAAGACATGTACCTATTTTTAAATTGAAAGGATTTTGATTGGTTTACATATTATGACATGAAAATTATATGAAAAATTCATGGGCACTTTTAAGCTGAAACTTCATGTAATGTACCTCATTTTCCTTTCTCTACCACTTGGGATGATCCTAGCTATTGATGGGATAAGGTATATTGCTTTATCCTTGCCTCCTCCTTCTATCATGTCATCATAGGAGGATGTGATGATGGGTCCCATCTCCAAATTCTCTCAATTAGCACATGTCTTGCATGTACATGTCAGAGCAATGGTTATGATCTACAATGAATCTAAACATTCTCATTGTTTTTCTTTTCATTATAGCTCCATAACCACTTGTCACCTACTTATCACCCAAGGGACATGAATCACCCTAGTGGTGGTTATGGGGGATAAGTGCACTATTGAAAAACCACCTCACTTAAACCTATTTAAACCATTTTTTTTGGCTTAGCCTCCTTGCCACCATGGACCTTGCTTCATTGCTACCACCCACACACCCTAACTCCATGTAGCACCACCCATAAGCTCCACATTATCTTACTCATCTACATCACTAGTGTGAACCCACATTGTATTTCTGAAATTTCACACACACACACACACACACACACACATATATTGTAATTTTTTTCTCAGATTTTCTCCACAACACCACTATGAAATATTTTATCCTTGGATTCCTTGGCTAAATTTGACCTTGGTACCAACCAATTTTGATGCCATGGTAGCAATTATTTTCTAGATTTCATCCAGAATTGGGGATTTTTATAGTTTCGATATTTACACCAATTCTTCCTTAGAATAAACATACAATTTCTTTAGTTTCCTTACGATGCTTTCACACGAGCATAATAATTCTATTTTTACACCACGTAGGAAATTTTGAATCTATGGACTTCACAATTATAACCACCACAAATTTTCACATTAACAATTTATCAAACATATGATGTGCAACTTGTAACTTGTAATACTCTTCTTTTTCAAGTTAATTTTTTAGTCCATACAACCCAAATATTGTAAACCCTTGGCTATGATTTATGGCCCATACAGTCATATTGTTGTAACTTTGCTTTAAGACCGCTTTTTAATGTATCCAACCACCCCTATATACCATTGGGATAGTGGGGTGATTTAGAATTCAATCCCTCTCTTTCAATGCTTTGCTTTGATATATTTTTATCTCATGCACAACTTTCTAGCTAGGATAAGATTCACATTACATAATTATGCTACCATAGTTTAACTCACTATATTGAAGCAACATAACAGTGTAGGCTATGCATACAACATAACAACAATTAATTCACATAGTTGTAATCCAACATGTATATATGTAAACATACATGCTTATCTTCTTGGAATAAATAACCAATTAGTTGCAAAAGAAGGGTACTCCACCCAACCATAGGATTTGTTGCGTGTACTATTTCTACAATAGGACACCCACGAGTTGAGGCTATGAGTCTAAAAGGACAAAATCTTCCCACGGTTGGCTCTAATCCTATCACACATCTCAGTTTCCAAACAAGCATATATTGTTAACTATTACAATTATCTCAATTCCACCAACTCTCTTTCTCCTTCAACCTACATAAAGCAAGGAATGGGATCTCTTTCTTTGCACTGTAATCCATTAAGCTATCCTAATTCCCTTATGGGCTCTAGCACAGATTGGCTAGGAAATATCTCTAATAGGATTTGCAAGTATTCTTGGTTGCCAAACTCTTCTCAATGACAACAATTCCCTTCACACAAGGTCACAATTATGAAGAAAGGTTTATTTCTCATAATTCCCTTATACTCATGAAAACTTCGTTCTCATATAAGGCCTCCCTTAGAATGATTGGAAAAAATACCATACAAAAAAAAAAACTCATGAAGTATAATTGCATGTTCATAATTCGCCATGTGGATCCCTAAGAAGTCCATGTATCTCACTTCCCCTGCTAATTCCAATATTATCATTACTTAGGATAACATAAGTAAAGAATTGGGCTAGGAATACAATAATATTATTTGGAGTTGGCCCCTTTGAGCCCTTTAATACCCCTTTATTTCCTCTTTCATGGAATCATAGCCCCCCATGTATTATTTCCTCCTTCATCCATATCATGTGGTGTGTTTTATTAGTTTTTAATGCACATTTACATTTTTCATTAGTCGAATCTTGGCCTTTCTTTTTTTCCATGGAAAACTCGAGAAAATTAACCTAAGTGATCACATCCTACCAACAAAACTAGCATAGCCTAACCCTGAGGGAATTTAGGAGAGTTAACTCTATGACCTCCCAATCGAAGAGGTACTTTAGTAAACAGAAACCTGACCAATTGAGGTATCCCTCATGACTGACTCTTGGCATTTCATCATGTATATATTTACATTTTATTTTTGGGATACAATATAAGATCCCAAACATCGAAATAATCAACAGGTCTGGCACATTTAGGTGTTCTCATAAAAATAATTTCAACAAAACATTGAACACAAAGGGATATGGAAATATGAACCCTTATTTCAATTAATATTTAGAAAACGAGACATGCCCAAATACAATAAAAATAATGGATCCCCACCTCGACATACACGGATTCTCAATGCACAAGAAAATAAAGACACTAAAGCACAAACGTGAACCCTGGATGGATCCAATAGATATATTACACCCATGAGGTTTTCGTCCCTAGGATCAAACTAGAACTGGCCTCGCCAAATTCTCAACAAATACAAAATAGATAGACAACTCAAGATGATCCAAAGGCCTAGCTCCTATCCCTTTTAATAGGATTGATGGACTCTATAGAAAATATTATTTTATTATTTTCCCTCGAAAAATGAAGGAAAATACCATGGGAAGATCCCATGGGCCAATACCATAGTAAATACCATGGGTAAATTCCGTCCATTTTGACCATATCAAGAAAAGGGAATATTACAAATCCTCCCGCCCAAAGATTTATTTCCCTCAATCAAACCACTTCTATCCACAACTAAAGAATTTGTATATTGATATCAAGATCCCATACAAACCAATGCATTATCCCATGTCTCCATGCTAAATGATCCTGAATGGATCCTTCGATACCTGGATCCCAAACAATACTCCTGCCAATCCTACGTACAAAATATTCACTCGGATCCCAATGTCACCTAATTCCTAGGAACTATGGGTTATGATACCATCTCAACCCTCCATCATTGTCTTTGCCTAAGGGCCCAAGCTACAGTATTATCTTGGCTTAGGGTATCCTCCTAGGAATCATCGCATCAATAGAGTTCCAACTCATAATATCTCATCAATCTAGCTCGTGGGAAGGATCTGATGCATGAATTTCTGCACATTTAATAAGTATACCATGTTGATGCTACCTAATGCTCAACTCATGTTTCTCCACCTGGTCACCTAACATGATCCATTCAAATAAATATTTTGTGGTCTCCCTAATGTATAAATGTGGGTTGGTAGTGTTACAAGTCCTATCTATGCACTCTTGTAGAGGGATTCTTTGGAATTCCCAATTGTATTCCTCCTCCTGCCTTGAGAGGAACTTTATATGTTCCTCTACATTAGACAACGTGGATGTTGATTCGGCACATACCCCTATGAACTCCTCAATTTTTTTGTTCTCCTGTAAGATAGTGTCTTGAAATATCCTGACTCTCTACTTCAACATCATAAGATCTATCTTGAAATGTGTGATATTTCCCTGAAGGTACTCCACTAGTGATTCTAGTACTCTGCTAAATATCTTTGTGCTTGTCTTCAGGGATGCCCCACAACCACAACTTCAACTTGAGCCTTTAACCGACTCTCTCAGAATGGTTCATCCCGCACATTATGTCTGTCATGATCCCCCTCATGTTCCCCCTCAAGATCATGCTCATCATGTTGGTTCACTATGTTGGCTCCTCTCTCAAATTTTCTTGGCCTCCTACATCTCTAAAGACAAAATGTTGTTCATCTTCTCTAGATTTCGAACATAGATGGACTAGTGGATTGCTATCTATATTTGACTACTCATATTCTTTATCCCCCTAGAGAACTATGGACTTAATTGTATAGGATTATACCTCATCAATACCATTAGGTAGAATTTTGTTATGCACTTCCAAATGTTTTTCATCATGTAAGTCTCTATGAATAATATCACGTTGTTGCTTTCCATCTTGAAGATCATTGGACCCAATTATAGAAGACTCTCCATGATCTCAAGGAATATTCTCTTATTATTTCCTTGTTGCCTCCTTCCTATCATCTGGACATGAATGGTCAAGTTGAAAATTTCCCTTGTATATAAATCATAGTCCTTTGCTTCTTAGTTCATGTTTGTTGTAGATTTTACTAACTTTGTTCTTGCTTCCTCCATCAATCCTTTTAAGCTCCTTATTAGTCGGCACTATTTTGACAAATTTTATGTTTTTCATGACCAATTTATCCACTGGATCATAGGTGGTAGGTGATACAATTAGTTCCTTCCTCCAAATGGTCAATATTTTGGATCTTAGTATCTTGCAGATGTCGGCATCTCCTTCTAGGAACAAGGACACAATTTTTTTTTATGCTTGTTTTGAAACGGTCTCATTAGGGAAATTTTGAGGTCTAAAATGGGCCTCCTAAGGAAATTACAAAATAATATTGAAATAATAAAATAAGATTAGATTACATCATCAAATTTTAGAGGGAAAAAAGAAAAAACTGTTTTTTAAACTCGTATTTTCAACTTATCTCCCTATGGGTTTACACAAATTTTGAGCGGAAACACTCGTTGGATGCATAATTTGATTCCTCCTCCAAGGAGTACCCATTTTGAATACTTCCAATGGACCCTGTTATACGAAAAATGATAAATACATGAAAAATGTGATTTCAATTATGTTTTTCATGTATTTCTTATTTTTTGTGTAACACGGTCCATCGAAAGTATGCAACATGGGTACTCCTTGGATGGGGAAATAAATTTTGCATCCAAAGAGTACTTCCACTCGAAATTTGAGTAAAACCTTATTATTTTTTAATCTTTTTACTTTTTTACTCCAAAAAAGGTCAATCATCCCTCATGGTTGACATCATCATCTTGAATCCTATTAGTTCTTATAAAGTTTATTTTGGTTATACATTTTTCTTAGGAGGCACATTTTATACCTCAAAATTCCCCTAATGGGATGAATTGATATGAAAGTTTTGGAACACATGAAATATTAAGTTGTCACATTCCAGATTCAGCATGAATGTGTCAAAGCTTAACTCTACCATGAGTTCTAAGATTATGCACCACTTCTGAAAATTATGAAGCGTGACATTGTTCAAACCTTGAAGGGCTTCTACTCTCAGCTGTAGTATCTCCGTCATGATATCATTATTGTAAGGCAATAGTGGTGATGTTAAATCTATGTTTCTGTTGATACAAGAAGCAACAGAGTTTGGGTTATATCAATGCAAGTATGGACGAATTGAGAGCCTAGCTAAGTTTCTTCCATTCTAGTTTCCCCACCCTAGACAAACATGTGTCTAATTCCTCCCACTTACGAAGTTCTATGATTGACTTTGTTCGTTGAAATTCCGATCCAAGTGCGAAGAGACACTTTCATTTTACATCTTCCTTCAAGATATCCTTCAACTACTGAAGGATGACATGGATCTTCTGAGAGAAAGACTTGTTTTTCTGATCTTGCTTTTGTTTTGTAAATTATTGCCATTTTTTATCCACATAAGTATTGCAACCTAGAGGATTAGCCAATGTATTACTATGATGATTCCTGAGGTGTTTCTGAAAATAAAGGGATGACATTATGGCTTGGACCTCAATCCTCAACCTTCTCTCTCTTAAACTTTCTCCACTCCATTTTTTATTTTCTTTTAAATTATATATATATATATATATATGAAAAACCAAATCCCTTTTATATTAATAACTTATAGCTCCCAATGTTACCAGAGTGCTTCCCTAATACTATTCTTCTCCTTAAACATGGTCTGGTCCACAGCTACCATGTAATTGACCTTCATTAATGTGTCATCTCAACGAACATAGAGGCATGAATTCCATTTCAGGATCAAATTCTTAAATATCGTAATCAATCTCCGGACTAATTTATTGCTTCCCAGATTTGAAAAAACTTTTTGTTGAAACCCTAAAAATAATACCATAGCTTTGAGGGTTTCAATTTCTTTAAATTTCACCTCCACAATAAAAAAATTCGACGAGCACAACATTTCATGCTCATTTGGAAAAACTCCAACAAATATATATATATATATATATATATATATATTATTTATTTTTCTTTATGTACATGATGGAATGATTCGAAAGACAACTGAAAATCAAACTCAATGATGGACAAGTAATTTCTTTGTAATGGTAAACTAGGGTGATTATGGAAGATCACCGAAAACTAGTTCCTCCTAAAGCCCTCGACTTTGTCTCAAAATTAATATATAATAAACCCTCAGTTTGGAAGGAAAACCAACTCTGATACTACTGTAAGATCCAAAACAATGAAATAATCAACAAGTATGGCACATTTAGGTGTTCTCATAAAAATACTTTCAACAAAACATTGAACACAAAGGGATCTAGAAATATGCAGCCCTTATTTCAATTAATAATTAAAAAATGAGACATGCCCAAATACAAGAAAAATAATGGAGCGTTGCCTTGGCATACACTACTGCTCAATGCACGATAAAACAAAGACACTGAATCACAAACATGAAATTAGGGGAATTTTGAGGTCTAAAATGGGTCTCATAAGGAAATTATAAAATAATAGTAGATTATATCATCGAATTTTAGAGGGAAAAAAGAGAAAAATACATTTTCAACTTATCTCCCTATGTGTTTACTCAAATTTCGAGCAGGAAAACTAGTTGGATGCAAAATTTTATTCCTCACTTAAGGAGTGCCCATGTTGCATGCTTTCAATGGACCATACTACATGAAAAATGAGAAGTACATGAAAAATGTGATTGCAATCACATTTGTTCATGTATTTAGATTTTTTAGTGTAGTAGAGTCCATCAAAAGTATGCAACATGGGTACTCCTTGGATGAGGAATTAAATTTCGCATCTAACAAGTACTCCCACTCGAAATTTGAGTAAAACCTTCAGGAGATAGGTTCAAAATACAAGTTGAAAAAGTAGTTTTTATCATTTTTTAATCTTTTTACTTTTATATCCTAAAAATGGTGAAGCACCCCCCATTGTTGACATCATCATCTTGAATCCTATTGGTTCTTATAAAGTTTATTTTGGTTGCAAATTTTTCTTAGGAGGCCCATTTTAAACCTCAAAATTTCTCTAATGACCCTGAATGTGTTGGAAATATTGTCATTGATGGCAAAGAAGTAGCAAAAGCAGCAGAGAAGTAGTAAAGAAGTAGAGGTAGCAAAGGCAGCTAAGAAGTTAAGGTAGAAAAGGAGCAAAGGCAACAACTCAGCAAAGGAACAGAGTCATGAACGTGTTAGGTCAGTTAAGGTAGAAAAAGTAGAAAAGGCGGCAAAGGCAGTAGAGCAAAGGAACAGAGTCATGAACGTGTTAGGTCAGTTAAGGCAGAAAAAGTAGCAAAGGCGAAAAAGGCAGTAGAGAAGTAGCAATGTTGTGCATCAAGAGTAATAATCCCAAGTCAGAATGAATAACTAATAGAATAACAAGTTCAGGAGAGATCAGCATGTTTAGAAACTAAATAAAGAGATCAGCGCATTTAAAAAATGAATAAAGCTTTGGTAGGACAGCGAATATGTAGAGTAGCGTTGGTCGTTGAAAGCAGAAAAATTGATTAAGGAAGAAAAGACTTAGAAGAATCGAAGACCAATCGTCTTTGCAAGCAATAGCGAGGTTCATTAGATTAGGCACAGATCAACGACGAGGATCATCTCACAAACCCGTGAAGACATCTCACATCGTAGGATTTAGCAGACAATGTTAAGATCTCACACGATAAATTATTTAACTGACAATGCGAAGTTGGTTAGCAAAACAAGTGTGGACTGTCCAATCCCTCAAATACCAATGACAAAGATCGAATCGCACTAGGAACAATTTCGCAAATCACAAATTTTATAGTTTAGCATTAAGGCATCACATGTTAATTTAAAGTATTTGCGATGCGAAGTGGAGAAGACACGTGTTGGCAAGGCACAATATCGAAGATCTCAAGAAATAGAGTGTGACCACAAAGTAAATCATATAAAGTGCGAAGTGAGATCAAGTGAGGCCCATTAGATCTAGGTGCAGATCAACGGCGGGTGGATCGCGAGTTCGCTCATCACATGTATTGACAGATAGCGCTAAGGTATGGTAATTGTTTTTCGATGTTGTAAGTTTAGAAAGTTGCAATGCGATGAGGGAAGTGCCACGTGTCAACTCTGTACAATAGCACACATCGCAGATTATATGGGTTAGCGATATCAATAACAGTTAAACTTATGAGAGAGTATTTGCGATGAAGGGAGTCCATGTGTCAGCACTGCACAACAACGCACTTCGCATGGTTTATGGTTTATCATTATCGGTAGAGTGGGAAACTTGCTGGAAAGTATTTGCGATGAGATGTGATTGGTTCAAAGTATTTTGGGACCCTCTAGTGGGAGGTTTCGCATGTCTGCAGCTGATTTGGGTTTATGTGCAATTTGTTTTAAATTATATGCGATGTTTGATTGCTAACGTATGTATGTGGAAAAACACTGATATTACAATCCACTGTGTTAAGAGGGAGTCTATGTGGGTTGAGAGAAAAGGTTGAGCGTGGAAGAAAACACTCAGGTAACAAAAGAAAAGGGTGAACACAACAAAGAAAGGCTCGGATAAGAAAAATGACCTGGAGCTCATGCAGAATGGTGCAATAGCATGGATTGAGTCGGGTAAAAGGGGCAGTTATGCAGCACAAAAAAGACAAAAGGACAACAAACAGAAGAGGACAAATGCACAACAAAGCTAAGAAACTGAAAGGGCTAAGTAAAATAAATTGATTGTAACTGTAAATGTATTATTTATTTTATATTATTTGTGATACAAAATCAAGGCTCCGTAGGAAAATAAAAACTCCAATTTAATACTGAAATGAGTATATAGTGTTGTAACATCCTAAATATGCTGAGCAAGGAAATGAGAGGGTGGAAGGCAAAGAGTCATACCTATTCATTTCATATTCCCATATGGAATGCAAACATCCATGAAGTAATTTCTATAATGATGTTATTGTAATGTGCATAAGAGGGTTAGAGAGTGGAAGAATAATAAGGAGCAGATAGAGAAGTTGTGAAGATCCAGAGCTAATAGAAAGCAGAATTGAAGGCTGGAAGGACAACAATGAAGGAGTAAAACAGAGCTGATATCCAGGTAAATCAGTATATGATTTTATTGTAGTGTGAGGAATTTGGTGCTTCCATATCAAGTTGTAACTTAATAGATGACGAGTTGTAGCTGGTTGAGGTAGAAGCCTCCTATGGGTTGTAGCCTGTAGAAAATATATGGGAATTGGATCTTCCTTGAAAGTTGTAGCTTTCTTAATTTGAGGTAGTAGCCTCCTGTAGGTTGGAGCCTACATAAAATTAGTGGTGAGAGGGAGTTGGAGCTTGCCTTTTCATCACAACAACAATAAGATGTGGTTTTCTCCCTTATGGGTTTCCACTTATATCTGTTGTTTATGTGCATGTTGATTATGTGTTGATGTTTTGTATTTAATATGCTTAATACTTGCTACTCACATATTCAGATTTTTCATTATACATTAATTTGATCATGAAAAGAAGGTGTAAATAAGTTTAAAAGATGTTTTTAAAAGTCCATAAATGCATTAAACTGATTCATCCCCCCTCTCAGTTTAACTAAGGGTTCAACAATTGGTATCAGAGCTAGTCCCTTCTATATCAGTTTAACAACCGGAAGGAGATCCTAGGTCTCCAAGATGGCTAGGCTAGAAGGATGCTCAACAAATAAAGCCCCTTTGTTTATTGGCACAAACTATGCCTTCTGGAAAATAATAATAAGGACGTACATAATGTCTCTAGGAATAGAAGTTTGGGCTTCTTTGGGAATAAGATATGCTCCAAAGGATACTGACACATAGAAAGAAGCCAAACAAGGTTTCATAGCTAATGAAAAAGCAATGAATGCACTCTTGAGTGGTCTACGTGAGTCATAATTTATCAAAGTAATGCACAGTAAGATAACCAAAGAAATATGGGATACATTAGAAAATATCCATGAGGCAGATAAAAAGGTGAAGATGGACAAACTATAAGCCTATAGAGCTCAGTTTGAAAATGTAAAAATGAGTGAAGATGAAGATATAGCCAATTTCTTCTTAAAGGTTGCTGAAATTGTGAATACCATGAAAGCTCTAGGAGAAATCATTAAGGAATGTGTAATTGTACAAAATATATTGAGATCTTTACCATCCAGGTTTAACCCTAAGGTTTCTTCCATAGAAGAAACAAAAAAGTAGGAAACATCGACCATGAACCAATTGCTTGGAAACTTGATGGCCTATGAGATGAGACTTCCAAAAAGGAAGTCAAATGTGAGGGAGGCAACATTTAAGGCTGATATGTGCAAAGAAGAGAAGGAAGGTACATGCTCCTGCTCTGATGAAGAAGAGGCCAAATTTGTTAGAAGATTGGAGAAAGGCACGGGTAAGTATAAAGGTAAACTTCCATTTAAGTGCTTTAATTGTGGAAGAGTGGGGCATTATGCATCTAAATGTCCTCACAAGAAAATGGAGAATTAATCAAGAGGGAAAGAGAAAACCAATTTCAGCAATAGGCCGAAAGGGAACAGATTTAATCGAAGATCATTCTATCTTCAACAAGACAGCAGTGCATCTGAGAGCTCAGATGAATTCCCCAATGAAGAAGGAACATTAGAATTCATTTCGATGGCCAAGGAAGAGATTGAGGAAGATCTCCTAGAATTTGAAGACAAAGGTGAGGTAGATCTTGAGGGGGAGCTAATTAGTTCCCTGGAGAAAATAAGGAGACTTAAACTTAAGAGTAAGAAACAAAAAGAGATTCTTCTAAAATATGTAAAGGTAGAACCAAATTTAGAATATATTATTAAATTGAAGATTGAACTAGAATAATCAAGGAAAATATAGGATATTTTGAAAAGAGAAATAAAGGAGAAAAATTTGGAGTGAGAAAAGCTGGAAGAGGAAGTGGTAATCTTGAGGAAGAAATTAGAAAAGGTCCAAATTGAATTAACTATGAATATTTCTCAAATGAAAAGCTCTGGTTATTTGGACAAAATTTTTAATACTCAAATATCTCCTCATATAAAGGTTGGGATAGGATATGAAGGAGAAACCAGCCAATCCAAGGTAGAAGATAACAAGAATATCATTTTTGTAAAAGCTATAAAGGATAATGAAGTAGCAAAAAATGGAATCCATGGAATTAGAAACCAGCAAGACCATGATATATAACAAAACAATCTAAAAAAAGCAGCAATCTCAAGTGATAAAGAAAGAAACAAAGAAACAATCAACTGCAAAGACTCATGCGCTCCCAAAGGTGAATTGAACAAATTTAGAAGATGTCAAAGGAGGTTCCTTCCTCCTGTGAGAAGTATCACTTGCTTTACCTAACACAAACTTGGACATATTGCAGCATACTGTAAGACAAATCAAATCCAGTCCAACCAGCAAAAGATGCAACAAACGAAAATATTACCTCAAACAACTCTCTCTGCCAGAGACAGATACTACTTCCATGGGTTTTGTTTTTATTGTGAAGGGTTCGGTCATAAAGCCATGGAGTGCAGAACGTATATACATAGACTGGTGTATGGAAACTCAAGGGGAATCAAGAACAATGGTGGATTCACTCGAATACATAATCCCTTCGGAAATACAATCAAATGTTTTTGCTGCCATAAAATTGGGCACAAGTCTCTCGAATGTCCTCTCAAATATTGTGGTCCATCTCCTTGGGAAATTTACCAAAAAAATAGTTGCATGCAATGGAAAAAGAAGCTAAATAAGAGTGATTTGGTTCTAATAGCTCAAGATCAGAAAAGCCAATGGTATGTGGCATTAGGGGAATTTTGAGGTCTAAAATGGGCCTCCTAAGAAAAATGTACAACCAAAATAAACTTTATAAGAACCAATAGGATTCAAGATGATAATGTCAACCATGGGGGATGATTCACCATTTTTTATGTAAAAGGGTAAAAAGATTAAAAAATAATAAAATAATAAAACTACTTTTTCAACTCATATTTTCAACTTATCTCCCAAAGTTTTTACTCAAATTTTGAGCGAGAGTACTTGTTGGATGAAAAATTTAATTCCTCATCCAAGGAGTACCCATGTTGCAGACTTTCGATGGACCCTGCTAATCAAAAAATGAGAAATACATGAAAAAAACGTGATTGCAATCACGTTTTTAATGTATTTCTCATTTTTCTCTTAGTAGGGTCCACCGAAAGTATGCAACATGGGTACTCCTTGGATGAGGAATTAAATTTTGCATCGCAATCACGTTTTTCATGTATTTCTCATTTTTCTCTTAGTAGGGTCCACCGAAAGTATGCAACATGGGTACTCCTTGGATGAGGAATTAAATTTTGCATCCAACGAGTACTCCCATTCAAAATTTGAGTAGAAACTTTGGGAGATAAGTTGAAAATACAAGTTGAAAAAGTAGTTTTTTCTTTTTTCCCTCTAAAATTTGATGATGTCATCAAATCTTACTTTATTATTTCCACTATTATTTTATAATTTCTTTAGGAGGCCCATTTTAGACCTCAAAATTCCCCTAATCACAGTGGGTCCTCAAAACATATGACTGGAGACCGAAGCAAGTTTATAACTTTTGATGAAAAGAAATTTGTAAATGTAACATTTGGCAATGATAGAGTAGGGAAAATCAAGGGAAAAGGCTCAGTCAGCCTGTATAATGGAAGAGGAGAGGCTCAGGATGTACTATTTGTGGATGGTCTGAAAGGCAATCTGCTAAGTGTCAGTCAAATGTGTGATAAAGGTTGTGAGATTATTTTTAGAGCCCAAGATTGCGAAGTAAGGTCTATCACCACAGGAAAGACCCTGATCAAAGGTGTTCAAATAGAGAGTATTTTCTATATAGTAAAAGAAGAGAATGAAGCATGCCACATCCGCAAATTTGACGAATCTTGGTTATGGCATAGAAGATTGGGACATTTAAACTTTGACCACATCATGAAACAGAGCAAGAAGAAAGCTGTCAAAGATTTTCCTGCAATAAAGAAGCCTTCAAATACCATATGTAAGTCCTGCCAACTAGGCAAACAAACACGCACATCATTCAAAGCTAAAGACCAACTATCTACAAGTAAGCCTCTTCAGCTTGTACACATGGACCTGTGCAGACCTTCAAGAACTAATGCACTAGGTGGAGAATCATATTTCATGCTGATAATAGATGATTTTTCCAGATTGACATGGGTGGTATTTCTCAAATATAAATCTGAAGCATTTGAGAAATTCAATATATTCAAGGCACTAGCAGAAAATCAAACTGGATGTAAACTAAAATGCATCAGATCAGACAGAGGAGGTGAATTCATAAACGATGATTTTACAGGCCTGTGCAATGAATGTGGGATAAAGCAACAATTTACAATTGCAAGTACACCTCAACAAAATGGAGTGGCAGAGAGGAAAAACAGGTCAGTACAATAGATTTCCAGAGCCATGATGCAAGAAAGTAACATTCCCCAAACCGACTAGGCAGAAGCAGTACACATTGTTGTTCATATTCTTAACAAAGCTCAACTTAGACCAAATTGTGACAAGACTCCATATGAATTGTGGCATGGGAAATTGGCATCAATCAAGCACTTTAGAATCTTTTGCGGCAAATGTTTCATAAAGAATAATGATGAAAAATTAGGGAAGTATGATGCAAGAGCTGACGAAGGAATATTTTTTGGATATGCATCCAAGAGTAAGGGATACAGGTGCTGCAACAAAATACTGCATAAAATTGTGGAAAGCACTGATGTGAGATTCGATGAAGATCTGCCAAACAAAACGAGAAGTAAAAACTGTGCCAATCCTCCAGATGATCATGAATATGAGAATCAAGAAAATGAAGAACAGAGTAAGACAGTAGAAGATACTGAATTAAAATCAAAAGGACCTTCGAGACACACTTAGAAGAACCATCCAGAAGATCAAATCGTTGGAGACAAGAGTGCAGGAGTCCAAACTAGAAGACAACTAGTGGAACATACTGAGGAAGTGTACCTAGCCATGCTGTCATAGATAGAACCAAAGAATTTTGATGAAGCCAACAAAGACAAAAATTGGGTGAATGCTATGAATGAAGAACTATACCAAATTTAGAAGAATAGGACCTGGGAGTTAATGCCAAGACCCACTAGGAAAAATTTCATTGGCACAAAGTGGATATTCAAGAATAAGATGACTGAACAAGGTCAGGTAATCAGAAATAAATCCAGACTTGTATGCAAGGGATACTCTTAAATCGAAGGTCTTGATTATGATGAAATTTTTTCCCCTGTAGCAAGAATGGAAGAAATCAGAGTGTTTTTGGCTTTTTCATGCTATCATGATTTCAAGGTATATCAAATGGATGTGAAGTATTCCTTCTTGAATGGAGATCTACAGGAAGAAGTCTACATGGAACAACCTGAAGGATTTTCCTTAATAGGTAAACATGACTATGTGTGCAGATTAAATAAAGTCTTATATGGTCTTAAAGAAGATCCATGTGCATGGCATTCTAGGCTAGACAAATACTTACAAAAACAAGGTTTCAAGAAAGGAGGAGTAGACATGAATCTACACATAAAGGATGATGAAAATGAACTCTTAATTATAGTAGTATATGTAGATGAAATCATGTTTGGTAGAAACAAAGATGAGTTAGAAAAAGGATTTGCAGAAGAGATGAATTCAGAACTTGAGATGTCTATGATTGGAGTGCTTACCTTCTACTTAGGACTTCAAATTCTACAAAAGAACACAAGAATATTTATTTCAAAAGAAAAATACTTAAGAGACATGTTGAAAAGGTTCCAAATGGAAGATTGCAAACCTGTGTCAACTCCCATGATCACTGGATGCAAGCTATGTGCTCATGATGGATCCGTAGATGTAGATCAAAGACTTTACAAATCTATGATAGGAATTCTGCTATACCTAACTACCTCTAGACCAGACATTATGTTGGTAGTAGGACTTGTGTCAAGATATCATGCAGCACCAAAATAAAATCACTTGCTAGAAATCAAGGGGATATTTAGATACTTGCAAGGAACTGCACATTATGGCCTATGGTATCCGAAAGACAAAGACTCCACATTGACAACATATACAGATGTAGATTGGGCCAGCTGTGTGGATGACAGGAAAAGCACAAGTGGAGGTGAATTTTATTTGGGAGAAAGTTTGGTGGGATGGTTAAGCAAGAAGCAAACATCTGTCTCTCTATCTACAGCAGAAGCGGAATACATAACAGCAACGGCTTGTTGCACACAAGTAATGTGGATGAAAAAAACTCTCCAATACATGAAGGTAAGAATCAATGAAACCGTTTCTATCAAATGTGACAACACAAGTGCAATAAGTGTATCAAAAAATCCAGTACTTCATTCGAAAACCAAGCACATCCCAATAAAGTACCACTTCCTCAAAGAAAATCGTAAAGATGGAGTATGTACCAAAAAAGGAACAAACAACTGACATATTCATAAAACCTCTTTCTAGAGAACCATTCGAATATCTAAGAGAAAAACTAGGGGTAGTGTCTGTAGATGATACTCTCTGATATGAAAAAAAAAAAATATGATACACCAGCACAGATTTCCATATAAGGAACATAAATAGTGCAGTAGATAAGTCAGTATCAGATAAGAAGCATCATTCTAGGGGGAGAGCAGCTCCCATAAAAGTTGTCACAAAAAAGCTAGAACTATGGAGCAGTGGTATGGTACAGGTCCTCGAGATCAGAGTGTTATGACATGAGTACATAACACTCTATGGTGACAAGCCTTCCATGCAATCTCAATAATGTTCAAATTGTTCTCCCAACAACTCTTGTACACCAATATGGAGCAGCAAGGTATAAAGTCAGAAGAAGAAGGCCTAAACACAACTCAGAGAAAGGAAATGCAAAGATAGAAACTACACTGGGAAATGTGCAACCCTTTTCCATTAATGTCAAAGGGGGAGGAAAAGCAAGAAGAAGAGGAAAGACTCTTCTGAAAAGCAAGCAGAGGAAGAAAGAAACTTCTCAGAATGAAAGTGGGAGGAAGTCCTGGAGGAGGTATTGGAGTATTGGTGAATGTGTTGCCATCAATGCCAAAGGGGGAGACTATTGGAAATATTTTCATTGATGGCAAAGAAGCAACAAAAGCAGCAGAGAAGCAGCAGAGAAGCAGAGGCAGTAGAGGCAGCAAAGGAAGCTAAGAAGCTAAGGCAGAAAAGGAGCAAAGGAAACAACTCAGCAAAGGGACATAGTCATGAACGTGTTAGGTCAGTTAAGGTAGCAAAAGTAGTAAAGGTAGCAGAGCAAAGGAACAAAGTCCTGAACATGTTAGGTCAGTTAAGGCAAAAAAAGCAGCAAAGGTGGCAAAGGCAATATAGAAGCAGCAATGGTGTGCAATAAGAGTAATAAACCCAAGTCGGAATGAATAACGAATAGAAGAACAAGCTCAGGAGAGATCAACGCGTTTAGAAACTAAATAAAGAGATCAGCGCATTTAAAAACTGAAAAGCTCAGGAAGGATAGCGGAGGTGCAGAATAGAAGTGGTTGTTGAAAGCAGAAAAATCGAATAAGGCAGAAAAGACTTAGAAGAAACGAAGGCCAATCGGATTTGCAAGCAATAGCGAGGTTCGTTAGATCAGACACAGGTCAACGATGGGGATCATCTCGCAAACCCGTGAAGACATGACACATTGCATGATTTAGCAAATAGCATTAAGATTTCGCATGGTAAGGTAAATTATCTAACCAACGATGCGAAGTTGATCAACAAAACAAGTGTGGACCATTCGATCCCTCAAAGACCAACGACGGAGATCGAATCACACCGGGATCGATTTCTCAAATTGCAACTCTCAGAGTTTAGCGTTAAGGTGTCACTTGGTAAGTTAAATTATTTGCGATGCGAAGTGAAGAATACATGTGTTGGCCCGATGCGATATCGCAGATCGCAAGAAATAAAGTGTGACCACAAAGTAAATCTTATAAAGTGCAAAGTGCGATCAGGTGAGGACTGTTAGATCTAGGCGCAGATCAATGGCGGATGGCAGATTGCGAGTTCTCTCATCGTATATATTGACAGATAGCACTAAGGTATGGTATTTTTTTTGCAATGCGGTAATTTTAGAAAGTTGCGATGCGATGAGGGAAGAGCGACGTGTCAGCTCTGCGCAATAGCGCACATCGCAGATGATATGGGCTAGCGATATCAATAAGAGTTAAACTTGTGGACGAGTATTTGCGATGAAGGGATTCCACGTGTCAGCACTGCGCAACAGCGCACTTCGCATGGTTTATGGTTTATCATTATCGGTAGAGTGGGAAACTTGCGGGCAAGTATTTGTGATGAGATGTGATTAGTTCAAAGTATAGCGAGACCCTCCAGTGGGAAGTTCCGCATGTCTACAGGTGATTTGGGTTTATGTGTAGTCTGGTTTGAAGTATATGTGTTGCTTGCTTTCTAACGTATGTATGTGGAAAAACTCCGATATTACAATCCACTGCGTTAAAAGGGAGTCTATGTGGGTTGAGAGAAAAGGTTAAACATAGAAGAAAACACTCAGATAACAAAAGAAAAGGGTGAACACAACAAAGAAAGGCTCGGATAAGAAAAATGACACGGAGCTTGTGCATAATAGTGCAACAGCATGGGTCAAGTCGGGTAAAAGGGGCAGTTATGCAACACAGAAAAGACAAAAGAACAGCAAGGAGAAGAGGACAAATGCACAGTAAAGCTAAGAAACTGAAAGGGTTGAGTAAAATAAATTGATTTTAACTGTAAATATATTATTTATTTTATATTGTTTGTGATGCAAAGGCAAGTCTCGATAGGCAAAGAAAAACTCCAATTTAATACTAAAATGAGTATATAGTGTTGTAACATCCTGAATATGCTGAGTGAGGAAATGACAGAGTGGAAGGCAAAGAGTCATACCTGTTCACTTCATATTCCCATACGGAATGCAAACAACCATGAAGTAATCTCTATAAATGATGTTATTTTAATGTGCATAAGAGGGTTAGAGAGTGGAAGAATAAGAAGGAGCAAATAGAGAAGTTGTGAAGATCCAGAGCTAATAGAAAGCAGATTTAAAGGCTGGAAGGACAATAATGAAGAAGGAGTAAAACAAATCTGATATCCAGGTAAATCAACATATGATTTTATTGTAGTGTGAGGAAGTTGGTGCTTCCATATCAAGTTGTAACTTGATAGATGTCCACTTGTAGCTGGTTGAGGTAGAAGCCTCCTGTGGGTTGTAACCTGCAGAAAATAGATGGGAGTTGGAGCTTCCTTGTAAGTTGTAGCTTGCAGAATTTGAGGTAGTAGCCTCCTGTAAGTTGGAGCCTACATAAAATTAGTGGTGAGAGGGAGTTGGAGCTTGCCTTTGCATCAAAATTATAATAAGATGTGGTTTTCTCCCTTATGGGTTTCCACTTATATCTGTTTTGTATGTGCATGTTGATTATGTGTTGATGTTCTATATTTAATCTGATTAATACTTGTTGCTCACATATTAAGATTGATGTTTCATTATACATTAAGTTGATCATGAAATGAAGGTGTAAATAAGTTTAAAATATGTTTTAAAAAGTCCATAAATGTATTAAACTGATTCACCCCCACCCTCTCAGTTTAACTAAGGGTTCAATAGAATGGATCCACGAGATAGATTACACCCACGAAGTTGTTGTCCCTATGATCAACCTAGCACCGGCCTCACCAAGTTCTCAACAAATAAAAAATAGATAGACAACGTAGAATGATCCAAAGGCCTAGCTCCTATCCCCTTTAGTAGGCTTGATGGACTCTCTAGAAAATATTATTTTATTATTTTCCCTCAAAAAACGAAGGAAAATACCATGGGAAAATCCCATGGGCGAATACCATGGGTAAATTTCATCCATTTTGACCATATCAAGAAAAGGGAATATTGCATACAACTAGGGGAATAACATAAAACATTCAAGGGAGATTATTTATCAACCACCTCCCCTTTATTTCATATTTTAGGAGGGAGCATAAAAAGGAAATTACATCAATTTGAAACATGAAGTGCAAAGGATGTAGTTTTTTGAGTTACAATTCTAGGATTTTTTTTCTTGGAAATTTTCCTCATGCTTTTGAATTCCTTGAGGTGTAGATTATTTAACTCTATTTTAAAGGAATTGGTGTGTGGGAAAATATTGTTGGGTTTGTTGTATCGCTCTTAAGCTTCATCTTCTAAAGAAAAGTCTTTTGGGTTTCATTATTAAAGGGGATGGTAGGCTAATTATATTGAAAGGTGAGTTAGAATTCCTTGAAGAACTTGGTGTTGGGTCGATAAAATTTGGGTCTAGGTGCAATTCCTTTCTTTAATTACTTTTTAAGGTTAATTGGAGAATTCAGGGAGCACTAGGAGGATGGTAGTCATAGGACACATGGCTAGGGTGGTCATTGTTACATATACATGCAAGCTATTGCCCCATTTGCAAGCTAGTTGATGTAAAGAGAACCCTTAGAAGGCATGAAGCCATCATCACAAGGAACAAAGTAATTTGCCAACATTTTAGAATCACAAGTGTAAATAAAGGAAACCAATAAAAATGTCGAAATTGCATTGGTAACAGAAATTATGTAGCAAGAAAAGTTGTATTTTTCGTTGAATTGCAAGGTGAATATGTTTCTCTTAAGAATAATGTGACTAATATAATTAGGTGCCAAAATATGACACTTTCAATGGCTCTTTTGTTAGTGGATTCCATAAAAAATATGGAGAGAGAAACACTTCAATTGGTGGACATGGAAATGGAATCAAAACAAGTTAATACAAAACTAAAGTTGTGTTGAATTACACACTTTCTGTAATTATGCTTAATGTTTTTCAAAATTTGCTTTTTATTAAGTGATTTGGTAAGAAGACATATTTTTCTTTTTATTTTAAATATGTCATCATAAAGTGAGTCTAATACTATTACAAGGACAATGTACTCAATGTGTACTTTCATGCGATCTTTCTATATATGTGTAACTTCTTAAAGTTGTTATATTTTCTTATGCTTCAAACTATATAATATATATACATTTATTAAAAAAATTAGATATCATAATATTGTTGAATATTAAAAAAATTACATCTTTATAAATGTTTTATACAAATTCCTAGAAATAAACTTATTTATAATATCATTTACTTATTTTATATGTGAGTGGGGCTAACTGGGATGATATTATGTCTCCATTCAAGTTGATTCTTATATATAATATGTTGAATTTATAACAAATATTTTTATAATAACTTATTTATTATCCAAACATTTAATTTCTCTTATATTTTTTCTATTTAATTTTAGTCAAAATTCTATAGAAATTTTTAAAAATTTGAGTTTAAGTTATTTAATTTATAGAATTTAAATGCTCTAAATTTTTCCAGAGTCTTAAATCCATTTATACATTCAAAAATATATTTTAAATAACAAAAAAAATAAAATATTATTTAAAATTACATTACAAATTTTAATGAATAATACTATTTTATCTATAAATTAATCTATACGTATTTTAAAACTTTTACATAAAAACTTATTTTAAAAAACAAAATATTTTTAAAATTTAATTGCAAATGGTCTACATCTTTTGTCTAACGCTTTTCTGTGGTTCCCTAACCCAAGTGGTTTGTGTCTAACCACAAGCTCTTCTTCATTCCGGTCAGCATATTTTTTGAAATCTAGTCTTCCTTCTTTCAGTGTTTAGCAGTGGAGTTTCTTTCCATTATGCATCATCTACTTGGTAGATGCGACTCTTCATCTGTGGAAAATGAAGGAAAAAAAAAAAAATTGTCTCATATTCTTAACCAAGTGATTAAAAATTAACGTCTTACATGATATAAACAAACTATTTAAAGAATCCTTTGAATTGATTGTTATCAATGTTTTTTAAGATTTAAAATGTTTTTGCGCCGAGAGGCGCATCTACAGCGCAGTATGACTCCGATGTCAGGTGGGTCACGTCCTCATACAAAATGTCAGCTTAAGTTTTAAATTTAAAAAAAAAAAAAAAAAAAAATAATCGCATTGTGCTAGAACATATATCAATTTCTAATACAATTATGTATTATTTATATAATTTGAATGGATAGTAAATTATATACGTGAATTTGAATGGATCATAAATTTACCTTTAACAAAAAAAATTACCACATTGAATTTCCAAATTAAGTAAAATCTTAAACATCTTTACTCTTTAATAAAGTAATTACCATTTCATAAATCAAAGGAAAAGAGTTAATTGAACACAAACAATCAAAATCCAAAATCTTTTAATATTTCTTCTAATTAAATATTTGTAAAATGAATTTATACTTACTCCAGAGCTATGGTAAATAAATAAAAACATATATAAACTAGATGTATGGTAAATAAATAAAAAATATTTTTATATTTATTCCATAAACCTTTTTATATTTAAAAAAACTCTAAAAAGAGGTTTTATTTAGATGAAGCCTATGGGAGGAATACCATGAGACAAATTAATATTGATACCATGGGCCAGATACCATGGGCCAAATACCATGGATAAATAAATAAATATAAAAGAGGTATAAACAAGTATGATAAATAAATAAATAAATATAAAATAGATATAAAGAGGTATGGTAAATAAATAAATATAAAAAAGGCATAAAGAAGTAAGGTAAATAAATAACAATATATCAAATAGGATTATAAATAAAAATCTAATTATATAAAAAGCCTATGGGCCAAATACCATAGTAAAGAAATGGGGTATGGTAAGTAAATAAAACCTCTTTTCATATTTACTCCATAATCTCCTTTATATTTACAAATATTTATGTTAATTAGTTTACATAACTAAGAAGAAATAGAGAGAGAGAGTGATAAGGGAGAGATGGAGAGAGAGTGTGTATGTTTAGGGGTGACATAAAGAGACAAAGTAAAATGTATGGAAATAAGGGGGGAGAGAAGAAGTGAGAAGGAGAGAGGGAGGGATATAGTAATGTAGTTGGAGAGAGAGAGGGGTGGAAAGAGAGAGAGAAAGAAAGGGATGGGGGAAGAGAGAGGATGAGAGAGAGAGATATGGGGGAAGAGAGAGAATTGGAGGGAAAAGAGAGAGAGAGAGGTGGGAGAGAAAGGGGGAGAGAGGAATGATGAGAGAGAGGTAGAGAGTGATGGGGGAAGAGAGAGTATTGGAGAGATAGAGAGAGAGAGAGAGAGAGAGAGGAAGGACGAGAGAGAGGACTTGAGAGAGAGGAGGAGAGAGGGATCAATAAGAGAGATGGAGTTAGAGAGGGAGAGATGTAGGAAATAAGAAATATAGAGAGTGAGAAGTGGAGAGAGAGAATGAGTGACAAGGGAGAGACAGAGAGAGAGCGTGTATGTTTGGGGCTGAGATAAATAGACAAATAAGGAGAGATGGAGATAAGGGGGGAGAAGGAGATATAAGGAGAGAGGGAGGGATATAGTAACATAGTTGGTGGGTGAAGAGAGAGAGAGAGGGAGAGAGAGATGGGAGAGAAAGGGAAAGAGAGGAAGGAAGAGAGAGGATGTGAGAGAGTGGAGAGAGGGAGGAAAAGAGAGATGGACTTGGAGGGGGAGGGGGAGAGAGGTAAGAACAAAGAAATAGAGAGAGATAGGTGGAGAGAGAGAGAGAGAGTGAGTGAGTGATAAGGAAGATGGAGAGAGAGGGAGAGAGGGGGGAAATAGAGATATAGATGGAAGGTGAAGAGAGGGAAGAAGAGAGAGATGGGGAGAGGAGGGGATTGACAAAGAGATTGATATATATGGATTGCGAGTGTGTGTGTGTGTTTATGGGGGTGAGATAGAGAGACATAAAAGAAGAGATGGAGGGGGATATAGATATGGATGGAGGGTGGAGAGAGGGAAGAATATTTCTCACACTAGATGGATTGATATAAGTGGAGATGGTGATTTATAATCCTATTTGATTATTTTCACTATATGCATCGATTTTAGTGTAGATATTTATTTCTAATGATATTTGATTACTTGCACTAGATGCATTGATTTCGGTGTAGGTGGTGATTTCTAATACAATTTGATTGCTTGCACTGAATTTGTTGATTTCAATTTAGATGTCGATTTATAATTATATTTGATTACTTGCACTAAATGAATTGGTTTCAATGTAGATGATTTCTAATCTTATTTGATTGTTTGCACTAAATGCATTGATTTCAGTGTAGATGGCGATTTCTAATCCTATTTGATTTATTTGAGTAAATGCATTGATTTTAGTGTAAATGTTGGTTTCTAGAGAGAGAGAGAGAGATAAGGAAGATGGAGAGAGAGGGAGAGAGGAAAAAAGGAGGAAAGAGAGATATTAATGGGGGAGAGGGAGAGAAGGGGAAGATAGAGATATAGATGGAAGGTGAAGAGAGGGAAGAAGAGAGAGATGGGGTGATTGAAAAAGAGATTGATATATATGGAGTACGAGAGCGCGTGTGTTTAGGGGGGTGAGATAGAGAGACAAAAAAGAATAGATGGAGGGGGATATAGATATGGATGGAGGGTGGAGAGAGGGAGGAACATTTCTCGCACTGGATGGATTGATATAAGTGGAGATGGTGATTTCTAATCCTATTTGATTATTTGCACTAGATGCCTCGATTTTAGTGTAGATATTTATTTCTAATGATATTTGATTACTTGCACTAGATGCATTGATTTCAGTGTAGGTGGTGATTTCTAATACAATTTGATTGCTTGCACTGAATGTGTTGATTTCAATTTAGATGTCGATTTATAATTATATTTGATTACCTGCACTAGATGACTTAATTTCAATGTATATGATTTCTAATACTATTTGATTGTTTGCACTAAATGCACTAATTTTAGTGTAGATGGCGATTTCTAATCCTATTTGATTTCTTTGAGTAAATGCATTGATTTCAGTGTAGATGTTGGTTCCTAGAGAGAGAGAGAGTGAGTGATAAGGAATATGGAGAGAGAGAGAGAGAGAGGACAAAAGGAGGAAAGAGAGATATTAGTGGGGGAGAGGGAGAGAAGGGGAAGAGAGGGAAGAAGAGAGAGATGGGGAGAGAGGGTGATTGACAAAAAGAATGATATATATGGAGTGCGAGAGCGTGTGTGTTTAGGGGGGTGAGATAGAGACAAAAAAAAAGAGATAAAAGGGGATATAGATATGGATGGAGGGTGGAGAGAGGGAAGAATATTTCTTGCACTAGATGGATTGATTTAAGTGGAGATGGTGATTTATAATCCTATTTGATTATTTGCACTAGTTGCATCGATTTTAGTGTAGATGTTTATTTCTAATTATATATGATTACTTGCACTAGATGCATTGATTTCAGTGTAGGTGATGATTCCTAATACTATTTGATTGCTTGCACTCTATGTGTTGATTTCAATTTAGACGTCGATTTATAATTATATTTGATTGCTTGCACTAGATGCATTGATTTCAATGTAGATGATTCCTAATACTATTTGATTGTTTGCACTAAATGCATTGATTTTAGTGTAGATGGCGATTTCTAATCCTATTTGATTGCTTTGAGTAAATGCATTGATTTCAGTGTAGATGTTGGTTTCTGATCTTATTTGATTGATTGCATTAGGTGCATTGATTTCAATGTAGAAGTTATTTTCTAATCTTATTTGATTGCTTGCATTAAATGCATTGATTTCAATGTATATGTTGATTTATGATTTGATGTAATTGGATATATGATGGTACATTAATATTAAAGTGATTGGATTAACAATATGCATTAAGAAAATAGTTTGAGATTGATTGTAACATGAGTACGTTCTTATTATTCACATTTTCTATCTTTCAACACTATTATTGTCACTTTGCATTTTAAAAAAATATTTCATCATTTTTCATCATTATAGTTATTAACAATAATTATCATCTCAACGAACTGAGGTAACTAAGAAAATTTAAAATTAAAATGACCAAGTTAATCTTAGAAATATTTAGCATATTTAAAATGATTATATTAATATTTGATATATTTACATATTACTGATAAAATTAATCATATCTTTGATAGATTTTCCTTGGAAGCACACTACTGAAACCAACCTAGATCCATCTTACATCTCAAAAATATACAAAAATTTTAATAATCTGAAAAATGTGATGTTGATGCCTCCAATTGGAACCAGCCTAGATCCATTTAACTCTGGATCTATCATGCGCCGAGAGGGATCAAATCTCTCGAGGTGCAAACCTTTCCTCAAGTTTTGCACTCAAAAAATAGGTTTGCACCTCGAGAGATTTGATCCCTCTCGGCGCATGATAGATCCAGAGTTAGATGGATCTAGGCTGGTTTATTTTATCTGCACAAACTTATTAAGAATAACAGGAAACATCCATTAAATCTTATCACAAATTTTCTAAAAAAGTCAGCTTACGTCATTTGAGTATTCCAAAGTATCTTGCACATGTGTGTACAAAAAGTGTCATTTGAGTAGGTAGATCTCACTTTCCGAAAGCATTTGGATGTTCCGCTTTGAAAGGCAGGATTCTACGACGACACGCTGGTTGTCGGTAGGAGCTCATCTGTCAGGCAAATTAGTTCTTTTTTTGGTTGTAGTTTAAAAAAGCAATAAAATAGTTTAGAATTCGGCAAAGATTTTGAAATTTTTTGGCAAAGATTTATCAGAATCTTGTTTACAGTGGTTAAATTTCAGTGTTTTGGGTGTCATAACAATTTTTGATAGCGATGAATCCATTTCCACTATCAAAAATGCAATTCAAACACTCGAATTCTCTGATTTTTTGAATTTTTTTAAGACAAAAAGCTGCCATCTAGATTATTCCATACACTGGATAAACAACTTCCTTTTTTTGCCTCAAAAATCATAAAAATTGAAGCAAAATTTTAATAAAACTAACAAAAATATTTGAAAATCTATATTGCCCTTCAAAAATTTCAAAATCTATTTTGAGAGACCAAAAAGTTTTTGACCGTGCAGAATATATTTCTAACATAAAACATGTTTCAAAACACTGGTACTCCAAAATTTATTAAATTTCTTGAACTGTTTTTCCCCAAATTCCAAGAGACAATTCCTCGACGTAGTGAAACTTCACCCATGTTTAATCCCAAATCTTTTTTACATCGATATTCACATCTGCAGGCCCTACGCTGAAAACCATTCCCAAACGCGTAAAGACCACACTCGATTCACGTTTTCAAAATTGGGGCATCCATCCCTATACTCTTCCGTGGAGTATAGGGACGCGCTTCAGCGTTTCACTTATGGCGGCTCTTCGGTACAGTATACAGACACATGCTTCGGCTTTTCATGCCCATTGCCTTTTATGTACACTATCTCCCTATATATATTCGCTCCCATATCCAAGCATTTATCTGTATTTGAACTCATTAACTCCCAAAGATCTGTCAATCGTCTCCACTTCTACTAAAAAATACACTGCAATACACCTACATAGTGCCCAATGGGTATTTTAAGTTTTAACCTCTGCAACCACATAGCTTCCTGTGTGCCACCAAATATGGAGAAATCCTCCTCGCAGGAGATTAACCATGCCCGTGCTCGAGCAGCTGAAGATCACGGGCAAAAGTGCCGCCAATTTAAGGGAATCTGATTGCGAAAATGGGGGAGCTGGGTAGCAGAGATTCGAATGCCCAAATCCAGAGCGAAGTTATGGCTGGGGTCATACACAAGTGCCCAACAGGCCGCCCGCGCCTACGACGCTGCAGTGTATTGTCTGAGAGGGCCTACCGCCAAATTTAATTTCCCCAATTCTGTGCCCGACATTCCCTCTGCTTCTTCCCTTTCCCGCCGCCAGATTCAGGTCGCCGCCGCCAAATATGCATTGGATCAAGTCCCTTTGAGTTCGCCCTCTTTGCAGAATATTAATAGTAAAGTGACAGAGGAGACCCAATCGCGGTCAAGACCAGATCCGGTTTCAGAAACGGAGTTGTCGAGCGATAGTCATCAAATACTGGGGGAACAGGAATTGGATTTGTGGGAAAGTCCATTTGAGGTATCAGGCAGCAATTATGAAGGGTGTGTGAGCCTGAGCCTGAATTTGGAGAGAATGCCATCGATTGAGGAGGTTTCGGCCTTGGAATTTATTTGCAGTACCTGGCAGCAACCCGAGCAGGAGGAGGAGCACATGAACATTTTCATAGACCCCACAGAGTTGTGGAATTTTGAATAATTGCGTGCAGGAATGTGGATTATCCGGAACATCCGCGTTCTGAAATCTTAACGACTGGCACGTGGGCCGCTTCAGCCCGAGGCGAGTTTCGAACCGGCGACCTCTTCATTCAGGGCCCAGCCAAAGTTAGCTCGGAATCGGAATGATGACTGAATAACAGGAATCGGAATGATGACTGAATAACAAGAATCGGAACTAATGGACGGACAAAGATAACTTTAATGTACTAAACAAATCAAGATTCTGAGTCATTTCGACTCTGGATATCTGCTTTTGTCTGCACCTGTCGCATCGTAGAGCATATTGTTTTTTCTATTAAATGAAATTGAAAATTGTTTGGGATAATTTACTTTACAGTTGTTTATGGAGGTCTAGGAATTGAATCAATAGTTAAAAGTGGTTCTAGCAGTAGTACATGTTTTTATGGTGGAAATAGATTCAACACCATCAAAAATTTCAAGGACACCCAAAATCTTGAAGTTTGATAACTATAATCTGGATTTACAAAAAAAATGTCAGATTTTATCAAAAATTAACCCAATTTCCATAATTTTCAGAGGAAAAATACATAAAATTATTTAATATTTGTGTGGGAGGTTTTTTACAGTTTCTTATGATGCTGTCACTAAATATAAAATGAGTACATCTATATAAATTAAATAGTTTGTAAATAACAAGAGCTTAGAATATATTTCAAATTGTCAAGATTTAAAAAATTCCAAAAATTAACTGAATTATATATTTATTTTAAATCATTATTAATAATTAAAAAAATACTAATATATAAGTTAAATATATATCTATATATGTTTTAAAAAACATGTAAATAGGTTTTGTTACATGACAATGGGCTAATACCATGGTTTATTAATACTACATGCTCAAAAGACCATAACTAATGTTCATATGGTACATATTCATATGACAATTTTTGAACCAATTTAATTAAAATGCCAAAAAAACAATGATTTTTGAGATAAACCTCAACTTTTGATATTGCTACTAAGATATTCTAGAATATTATATGGAGATTAAATCTTTACCATCCACTTAATAATTATTGATAATTAAATTAAAATTATAAAAATCATATTCCAAAATAGATATAACTATACAAATTAAAAAATAGTAATAATGAAAAAATATTTGAATGTCAGTCATAATTTCACATCAAACTTTATATAAAGATAAAATAATTGAAAGTAAAAAATTCTAACTTCATCTATAATAACTAAAAAATTGAATGTAAGACATTTCTAAAAAATATTAATAACTTAAATAATTTAATGTAAATATCTATCTATATATCTATATGGAGAGAGAGAGACTTGATTTGGATCTTGGGGGCTAAGATATGAGAAACTTGAATGCAAGAGAGAAGAAGAAACACACAAAGAAACACTTTATTAAAATAAGAGAAATAGTTACAACTAAATTGTGGTGGACCAATATGTTCTTTTACAAAGTGAGGCCAATTAGTTATAGTATAGGTAAATACTAGGTGGATGTCACTTTCTATTCAGATGAATCCTCCCCCTTAAGAAATGGTCCTCTGTTGAATATGTGCCAATGAAGAGAAGGGTTTGGTCTAGTTGACCCATAACCTTCCATTTGTGGATGACCCAAATCTAAGTGTTGTTGAATACAAGGGTTTTGTGTGGTTGAGCCATAACTATGATGAATGAAGGTTCAAGGATAGAGTTACCCTATAATGCTTGTGGGCCAACTATGATGCTAACAATGTGTGACTTAGCAAATGGACTTAAATGGCAAGGATTTTGTGTGGTTGACCCATAACCATGGGTTTTTGGGTGACCTGTGACCACGATGAAAGAAGGTTCGAGGGTAGAGATACCCTGTAATGCTTATGGGCCCACTAGGATACCGAGCAAATGGACTTCGATAGTAAGGGTAAGGGTTTGGTGTGTTTTTCTGTGTGGTTATCGTGGTTTTATGGGTGACCTGAACCATTATGAACCAGGGTCTAAGGATAGAGATAATTTTTAATGATTTTGGGCCAACTATGAATCTTTTAATCTTTTAGATAACCATTTTTTAATCTTGAATCCTATTAGTTCTTATAAAGTTTATTTTCGTTGTAATTTTTCTTAGGAGGCACATTTTAGACATAAAAATTCCCCTAATGGGATGAATTGATATAAAAGAGTCATCACATTCCATTCTAGATTCAGCATGAATGTGCCAAAGCTGAACTCTACCACGAGTTCTAAGATTCTGCACAGTTTTTTAAAATTAGGAAGCATGACATTGTTCAACCCTTGAAGGGATTCTACTATCGGTTGTAATATCTCACTCATGATATCATTATTGTAAGGCAGTAGTGTTGATGTTAAATCTATGATTCTAATGATACAAGAAGCAACTACAAGCCTTTCCAAAAGATGTTCCAGAGTTTTGGTTGTATCAATGCAAGCATGGATGGCTTGAGAGCCTAGTTGAGTTTCTTCCATTCTAGCTTCCCACCCTAGACAAACAAGTGTCTAATTCCTCCCACTTACGAAGTCACTTTGTTGGTTGCAATTCAGATCCAAGTGATAAGAGACACTTTCATTTTACATCTTCCTTCAAGATATCCTTTAACTGTTGTAGGATGACATGAATCTTCCGATAGAAAAACTTGTTGTTCTGATCTTGCTTTTGTTTTGTAAATTATTGCCATTTTTTATCAAGAAAAGTATTGCAGCTTAGAGAACCAATCAATATATTACTATGTTAATTTCTGAATTGTTTCCAAAAATAAAAAAAAAATGACATTATAGCTTGGATCTCAATACTCAACCTTCTTTCTTCAACTTTCCCCACTATTTATTTTATTTTATTTTAAATTATATATATATATATATATATATATATATATATATATATATATATATATATATATATATATATATATATATATAAAACAAAATCCCCTTTATATGAATAAATTATAGCTCCCAATGTGATCCCCTAATACTATTCTTCTCCTTAAACACGGTCTGCTCCACGATTACCGTGTAATTGAAATTCATTAGTGTGTCATCTCAACGAACATAGAGGCTACTATGTATGGATCAAAAGATTTTTCCAGTGCAACAGTGACAGTTGTAATATGCGTGGCTCTAGACGGAATGTGATCAGCCCTTCTCGTACAATGTGCCTTTTAAATAATGTGAATATCCTAAGCATCCAACTCCACTACAATAATAAACAACCAAGCAAAAGGCTCCCTCAAACTTATAAGTGGGAAATCAGAAAAATAATCGTGCCCATTATAGAACTGTATTCCAAGCGCATCACATGAATTGAATCGTCTCGTGAAATAACCAACCTCCTCCATGCTTTTGAACTTAGCCCTATCCCAGTGATCCCCACTGTTCTCGATCCCTGAAGAAAGAATTGATGACGTGCCCCTTTTTTTTTCCCTCCTTTAAAAAATAAATTAACAGGCCTATTTCACTTTCACTAATCATGTTGTGTAATTTGAAAATAATGATCAAAAATATTTTTAAAGCAGGAAAAAATTAAAAGAACCCAAGTATTAAAGAAAAACATCAATGTCATTAAAACATTCATCTTAAGTAATGCATCCGAAAAAATCCCTTATGGTTCTTGTTCGCTGGATTTCTATGTAGCACAAACTACATTCTCATCTAAAGATGAAAAAAAGCGAAAAAAAGGAGGTTCAAAACGTCAAAAATATATCTCTAACACTGCTCCCACAATGAACATCTAATTTTTCTCATCTTTTTCTGCCTATGTGGCCTTCTTTATTCGAACTCCTACCAATCGCTTGTTCATTCTTTCAATATGCTGTCGACCACACCCCACATCACCTCTATATCGCTAGTTCTACATGTCGGTCTGATCCAACGGTCTTGTTCCACACAAAGGGTCAAATCGGTGTCATGCTCCAATCCGATGGATTTCCAAATTGGCCATGCAATACTGCAGTGTTTTCCATGGCAAATTGGTCAATTTGCCATTGAACCCTATTCACGTTAAGCTTATGTACCTCACTCGATCTCTGTTGGATAGGTAGAATATTCAAACACACAAATAATACAAGTATTTTACACATGAAACAATGATCTTCAATTACTCTAAATCACAATCAGTACAATGAATCTAGTGAAAGGTATTTAACCTAAATTGATATACATACACTCTCACATAACTCAACTTCATCAAGTCACACTTAACTCACTCTCTAACTCACTTACCAAATATATCTATCACTCAACTCAACTAACTCACTTAACTCACTTAACTAATTCTCTTACAATACATACTAAAGATAATTACATATTTTAACAATCTCGTTATGGTGGCTCATGACTTTGCAAGATTTTTGGCCCTGAACACACTGAACTGAATGTGATCATAGTTCAAACTGATGTGTCTTAACATGCGATGACTCCCCAGCATAAAATATTTCCATCGATCCCAACACAGGAAATCTGATCTATGTGCACCAAGTGGCTTGCCACAAATGACAAACTCGTATAATGGGAATGTAATCATCCACAAATTCTCTCTGTGACTGGGCAATGATTATGTGGAAACGTTATTCCTTGTACGAGGGTGAGACTCACCTGTGGCTATCTTCAGGCTTTATGTGGCACCAAACCCTCCCCTCGATGGCGCAGCAACTAGATTTTGTGTTTCTTAGTCTGTAGCCCCTCTCGTGGCTTGGCTTAGAGGGCCTTCGATCTTCTGCCTTCTTTGCGAACAATGTGAATGATCCACTACACACGATAGTTGTCGAATTTTATATTAGACACCCTAAAAATGATACCTAGCTTCAACGATTTCAATTTCTTTAATCACAATTAAAAAAATCGACCAGCACAACATTTCATGGCAGCTCAATTGGAAAAACCCCAAAAATATATATATGTTTTGGTACCTCGTGGAATTGTTGGAATGTAATTTCCAACTGTGCAGATGAATTAACAGGCGGCTGCATGGACGAACAGCGCAGGGTAAAAGGTGCACAAGTTGGCAGAGATCAACGGAGTACGAGAGGTCAAACCGCTCGACGATTAACGGATGAGCACCCCCCGTAGTTGACTTGCCAATCACGCGTTGACCTCAAATCAATGGTTGTGGTGAACTACGGGGCCTCACCCATTTGGTCTGTACGGGCAGAATTATACCCCCCGTAACCACCAGGAGAGGTGGCTCCGCCCACGCTCCACCATCGCGCCACTAAACCACCACCGCCGTGAAATTCACCAATTCTGTCACAAAGTCAAATTCACCATCAATTCGATTTTGAAGCGGTTCATCCAGAATTTATGGCACCATAAATATTTTTTTTAGCGGTGAATTTTGTTGTGTTTTGTCAACAAATGACATTAAATGAAGCTTAGATATTTTTGTTTTAATATATAAAACAGAGTTGTAATTGTAGCTGTTGTTGTTAATATAATAGAACAGAATCGTTCTATTTTTTTAATAGAGATGCACCGCAGTGCTTTGATAAAAAAATAGACAGAGAGTGCAGATTTAAAATTATACACAGCAGTGAATATTTTTTTTTAATAGACAGAGATAGTGAAGTTTTTACACAGCAGAGTGTAAAAGTCTGAATTACACAGCAGTGTGTTTAGTTTAAATTTTTTGTGTGAGACAGAGAAGAGTTTTTTGTTTTGGAACTGTGCTTAGAAGCAGTCCAGCAACAGTTGTAATCCCTCTAAGAGAGGAAGAAGTTGTAACAATTTTTTTTTGAAGAAATTGAATTTTTTTGTGGAAACTCTGTCACTGTGAGTGCAAATTTTAAATATTTTCTCTGTGTTAGAGAGGGAGTTTATTCTCCATTGTTAATTCTAGAATATCTCAATATTCCAACATGGTATCAGAGCAGTCCAGGATATTTGAAGGTCAAATAAGCTGAAGGGAAGGAGTTCGTTATTGCAGAAGCCTCTCCAGCAGTGTGAAGGTTCAGACAAGAAGAATTCAAAGGTATTTCTCTATACAGTTCTGTGTTACTGTTGCAGTACAGTTAGTTAATTTAAACACACAGTCAAGTGTTTTTGAATCATAGTAAAGAGTGCAGAATGGCTGGAGCCAGCACTGGTATGGGTATGGGAAATATCCATCTCCCACAATTTAATGGGAAAAATTATGACTACTGGTCAATAACTATGAGGGCTTTATTTGTCTCCCAAGACTTATGGGAATTTGTTGAGGATGGCTTTGAAGAGCCAGCAAATGAAGCAGAGTTTTATGTTTTAACTCAAGTAGAAAGAGAGATTCTGAAGAGCAGTAAGAAGAAATATGTCAAGGCTCTTTTCTTCTTGTATCAAGCAGTGCATGAGAGTGTGTTTCCAAGGATAGCAGCAGCTAATAGATCCAAAGAAGCATGGGAAACACTCAAGACAGCTTACCAGGGTATGGAGAAAGTGAAGACAGCAAAACTTCAGTTGCTGAGGAGAGACTTTGAGACTCTCTGTATGAAAGAGTCAGACACTATTGACTCATTCTTCACTCATGTGATTGGAATGGTCACACAAATAAGATCTCATGGAGAGACTCTTGAGGACAAGAGGATTGTTGAGAAACTCTTGAGGAGTCTACCCTCAAGATTTGATGTGATTGTCACCACCATAAAGGAGACTAAGGATCTCACAAAGTTTTCAGTGGATGAACTACATGCATCACTGATGACTCATGAACAGAGATTGGGTAGGAGTGAAAACTCATCTCTTGAACATGCTTTTAAGACCCAGATGTCTTTTGAAAGAGGAAGAGGGCAAGGCAGAGGAAGAGGAAGAGGCAGAAGCCAAAACAGAGGTGGAAGGAACAGTCTAGCAAATGCTCAAGGAAGGGGCATCAATCCAAATCAGCATCAAGGTAGCCAGCAAAGTGGACAGCAGAATGATCAAGGACAAAGGTATGATAAATCCAATGTCCAATGTTACAATTGTAAAAAATATGGTCATTATGCTAATGAATGTAGAACGAAGAAGCAAGATATGAGAGATAGAACTAGTGCAAATTTCACTAGAGAAAATAGCAGCCAAAACAATTTGTTTTTAGCTTGTAATATGGCTGAAGAAAAGAATGAGGATTTATGGTTTCTAGACTCCGGTTGTAGTAACAATATGGCAGGAAATATATCAATGTTTTCTATGTTAGATGAGAGTGTGCAGTCACAAGTCACACTAGGAACTGATAGCAAAGTTTCTGCTATAGGAAAAGGAGATGTGAATTTTTTAACTAGATTAGGTGGAAAGAAATCCATAGCAGATGTTTATTATGTTCCAGGAATGAAATGTAATCTCTTAAGTATTGGACAACTTGTCAATAAGGGATATAATGTTTTATTTGAGGATTATCTCTGTACCATCATGGACAAACCACCCAGCAATTAGTGTATTTCTGAAGTGAAGATGACAAGGAACATGATGTTCCCTCTCATAATGAGAGCAGATTTGAAGAATGGTGAAGAGAAAGCAGCAGTTGCACAGGAGACTTTACAAAGCAAACCAAAAGATGATAATTGGTTATGGCACTTGAGATTTGGACATCTCAACTTTGGAGGTCTTAATTTGTTGAACAGAAAAGGAATGGTAAGTGGTTTACCATTGATAGAGAAACCGGACAGCCTTTGAGAAGGTTGTATTCTTGGGAAACAACACAGAGAAAGTTTTCCTTCCGGGAAAAGCATAAGGGCAAAAGCACCCTTAGAGATTGTCCACTCAGATGTATGTGGACCGATGCAAACTCCATCACTTGCTAACAACCACTATATCTTAACATTCATAGATGATTTTACAAGAAAAACTTGAGTTTACTTTTTGAAAAACAAAAGTGAAGTGTTTGAAAAATTTTGCAATTTCAAAGCACTTGTTGAGAGACAAAGTGGGTTGCATATCAAAGTCTTAAGGACTGATAGAGGAGGTGAGTATATCTCTAAAAATTTTCTACGTTTTTGTATAGAAAATGGTATTCAAAGCAGTTTACAACTAGATATACTCCGCAGCAAAATGGAGTAGCCGAAAGGAAGAACCGAACCATAATGGACATGGCGAGGAGTATGTTGAAGGCAAAGCACTTGCCTAATGATTATTGGGCTGAATCTATACATTGTGCAGCGTACATCTTGAACAAGTGCCCTACAAAGGCAGTTATGAACAAAGTGCCGGAAGAGGCATGGAGTGGCACAAAGCAGGGTGTCACACACATGAAGGTTTTTGGATGTGTGGCTTATGCACACATTCCGGATCAGCTAAGAAAGAAGTTGGACAGCAAGGGGGAGAAATGTATTTTCATTGGATACAGTGAGGAATCCAAGGCATACAGGTTATATAACCCATCTACCAAGAAGTTCATTGTGAGCAGGGATGTTCAGTTCATTGAAGAGGAAGCTTGGGATGGAAGCATAGAGGAAACAGTGAATGTTAAACACTGTTTATCTCATGATGAAAATGAAGATGAGTTGGCTGAAATACATCCCCAAACAGCAACACCAACAAGAGAGCAGCAAAGCACACCCTTGAGGAGAAATGAAAGTGCTTCTCCAAGCACACCACAAGGAGGAAATTCAAGTGCTTCTTCAAGCATTTGTACACCTACTGAAAGAGGTAAGAAATTCAGAAGTTTGAAAGATATTTATGAACAAAATATATCAAATGAAGGTATCAATTCTTTGTTTGCTTTATATTGTCATGTTGATGATCCTGTTCATTTCGAAGAAGCCATCAAGGATAAGAAATAGATAGAAGCTATGGATGAGGAGGTTAATGCCATAGAAAGAAACAAAACTTGGGATTTGGTTGAACTCCCAAAAGGTAAAGATGTAATTGGTGTTAAATGGGTCTACAAGACCAAAAGTAATGCTGAAGGCAAAATAGAGAGACACAAGGCAAGGCTTGTCGTCAAAGGTTATAAACAGAAACATGGGATAGATTATGAGGAAACTTTCGCACCGGTTGCAAGAATGGAAACCGTGAGAGCAGTGTTGTCCATAGCAGCACAAAACAAATGGAAAGTTTACCAAATGGATGTGAAGTCAACATTTCTGAATGGAGTGTTAATGGAAGAGGTTTACATTGATCAACCTCTCGGCTATGAAAAGAAAGGCCAAGAGCACAAAGTATGCAAGTTGAAGAAAGCTCTTTATGGGCTGAAGCAAGCGCCAAGAGCGTGGTACAGTAGGATAGATTCATATCTACTGGAAAATGGATTTGAGAAGTGTGAGGGAGAACCCACCCTCTACATCAAAGAAAAAGACGGTAAAATCTTGATTGTAGTCTTATATGTTGATGATGTTATTTTTACAGGTAATGATGATTTCCTTATTGAACATTTTAAAACAGTCATGAAAGAAGAATTTGAAATGACTGATATGGGTTTGTTGAAATACTTCTTGGGAATAGAAGTAGAGCAAGATAGAAATGGGATTTTTATCTCACAGGCAAAGTATGTTAATGAGGTGCTTGAAAGATTTAACATGTAGGAGAGCAAAGCAGCAATCACTCTCACAGTGATGGGATTAAAACTCAGCAGAGAGGACAGTAGTAAGGATTTTGATCCTAGTCTATACAAAAGCATAGTTGGCAGCCTTATGTATTTGACTGCAACTAGGCCGGACATAATGCATGCTGTTAGTTTGATTTCCAGGTTCATGGAAAAGCCAAAGGATGCACATTGGCAAGCAACAAAAAGAATTTTGAGGTATGTTAAAGGTACTAAAAGGTTTGGTATTTTTTATACTACTTTAGAATGTTCAGATTTAGTCGGATACACAGACAATGATTGGGCTGGAAGTGTAGATGATCAGAAGAGCACTTCTGGTTATGTTTTTCACATGGGTTCAGGAGCCATTTCATGGGCTTCTAAGAAACAACCCATTGTAGCATTGTCTACATCAGAAGCAGAATATGTGGTAGCTACAGCAACAGCGTGTCAAGCAGTTTGGATGCGGAAAATGTTGATAAGTTTATGTCAAGAACAGGTAAAAGGGACAGTGATCTTTTGTGACAATAGCTCAGCTATTGCATTGTCTAAAAATTTTGTTTTTCATAAGAGGACTAAACACATTGACACCAAGTTACACTTCATACGTGAATCGGTTAACAATGGTGAGATAGTTTTGCATCATTGCAGAACAGAGGATCAACTTGCTGATATCCTCACAAAGCCACTTGCGCAGAAAAGCTTTGAACATTTTAGAAAATGTTTGGGTATGCAGGAAAACCCAGCAGTGGAAATTAAGGGGGAGTGTTGGAATGTAATTTCCAACTGTGCAGATGAATTAACAGGCGGCTGCATGGATGAACAACGCATGGTAAAAGGCGCACAAGTTGGCAGAGATCGACGGAGTACGGGAGGTCAAACCGCTCGACGGTTAACGGATGAGCACCCCCCGTAGTTGACTTGCCAATCACGCGTTGACCTCAAATCAATGGTTGTGGTGAACTACGGGGCCTCACCCATTTGGTTTGTACGGGAAGACTTATACCCCCCATAACCACTAGGAGAGGTGGCTCCGCCCACGCTCCACCATCGCGCCACCAAACCACCACCGCCGCGAAATTCACCAATTTTGCCACAAAGTCAAATTCACCATCAATTCGATTTTGAAGCGGTTCATCCAGAATTTATGGCACCATAAATTTTTTTTTTAGCGGTGAATTTTGTTGTGTTTTGTCAACAAATGACATTAAATGAAGCTTAGATATTTTTTTTTTAATATATAAAACAGAGTTGTAATTGTAGTTGTTGTTGTTAATACAATAGAACAGAATCGTTCTATTTTTTTAATAGAGATGCACCGCAGTGCTTTGATAAAAAAATAGACAGAGAGAGTGCAGATTTAAAATCATACACAGCAGTGTATATTTTTTTTTAATAGACAGAGACAGTGAAGTTTTTACACAACAGAGTGTAAAAGTCTGAATTACACAGCAGTGTGTTTAGTTTAAATTTTCTGTGTGAGACAGAGAAGAGTTTTTTGTTTTGGAACTGTGCTTAGAAGCAGTCCAACAACAGTTGTAATCCCTCTAAGAGAGGAAGAAGTTGTAACAGTTTTTTTTTGAAGAAATTGAAATTTTTTGTGGAAACTCTGTCACTGTGAGTGCAAATTTTAAATATTTTCTCTGTGTTAGAGAGGGAGTTTATTCTCCATTGTTAATTCTGGAATATCTCAATATTCCAACAGGAATGATATGAAAGACCACTTCAAATCAACATTTCATGGCAGCTCAATTGGCAAAACCCCAACATATATATATTTATTTTGTACCTCGTGGAATTATCTGAAAGACAACTTCAAATCAAACTCAATGATGGACTCGTAATTTCTTTCCAATGGCCAACAAGGGTGATTATGGAGAACCACTGATATTGATGAGATTTTAGTTAGGGTGATTATAGGAGATTATCTAAAATTAGTTCTTTTTCAAGTTCTTTACCTTGTTTCAAAATTAATTTACAATAAATTTTGAGGTTGACAGAAAACCAGCTCTAATTAAGATCATGAATATCTAAATAATCAACAAGTATGGCAGAATTAAATGTTTTCATAAAAAATACTTTTAACAAAACACTGAACACAAAGGATTTGGAAATATGCACCCCTTATTTCAATTAATAGTTAAAAATGTGATATGCTCAAATACAAGCAAAATAATGGATCCCTTGCCTCAGTATACACTAGTCTTTCTCAATGCACAAGAGAAGAAATACATTGAAGCACAAACTTGAACCTAAATGAATCCACTAGGTAGATTACACCCACTTGTTGTTTGTGGGATCAAACTAGAACAGGCCTTGTCAAGTTCTCAACAAATACAAAATAGATAAACAACTCAAGATGATCCAAAGATCTAGCTCATATTCCCCTTGATCCAAAGACCTAGCTCTTATCTTTTTAGTGGGCTTGATGAATTCTCTAAAAAAATTTATTTTATTATTTTCCATAAAAAAAAGAAAACACATATCATAAAAAATTCTCATAAAATAAACCAATACCATATTGATAAATACCATAAATAAATTCCATATAAAAAAATATTACATACAACTACATAAATTACATAAAACAATACAACTAGAGAAATTACATAAAGCAATCATAAGGGATTCATTATCAACCACATTCCCTTTATTTCGTATTGCGGGAGGGAGCATGAAAAGGAAATTACATCAATTTGAAAGATTTTCGTTTCTTGGAATTTTTCCTTATTGTTTTGAATTCCTTGAGGTATCGGTTATTTAAATCTATTTTGAAGGAACTGTGTGTGGGAAAATATTGTTGGGTTTGCTCTATAGCTCTTAAGCTTCATCTGCTAAAGCAAACTTTTTTGGGTTTTATTATTAAAAAGGATGATAGGTTAATTATATGGAATGGTGATGGTAGGTTAATTATATGGAATGGTGAGTTAGAATTTCTTCAAAAATTTGGTGTGGGGTTAATAAATTTTGGGTTTAGGTGTAATTTAAAAAAAAAAAAAAATTAGATTAATTAGAGAATTCAAGGTGCAATAAGGTGATGGTAGTCATAGGAAACATGGTTAGGGTGGTTAATGGTACATATACATGCTCTATTTGCAGGTTAGTTGATGTAAAAATAACCTTTAGAAGGCATGAAGCCATCATCATAAGGAACAAAGTAATTTGTCAACATTTTAGAATCACAAGTGTAAATAGAGGAAACCAATAAAGATGTTGAAATTGCATTGGTAATGCAAATTATGTAGCAAGAAAAGTTGTAATTTTCTTTGAATTGCAAGGTGAATATGTTTCTCTTAAGAATAATGTGACTAATATAATTAGGTGCCAAAATATGACACTTTCAATGGCTCTTTTGTCAGTGGATTCCATAAGCAATAAGGAGGGATAAACACTACAATTGGTGGACATGGAAATGGAATCAAAACAAGTCAATACAAAACTAAAGTTGTATTGAATTAGACACTTTCTGTAATTATGCTTAATGTTTTTCAAAAATTGCTTATTATTAAGTGAAATTTGATAAGAAAACATATGTTTTCTTTTTAATTTAAATATGTCATCATAAAGTGAGAATTACAAATTTTGAACCCCTCTAATACTATTACAAAAACAACATTCAATGTGTATTGTCATGCAATCTCTCTCTATATATGTATAACTTCTTAAAGTTGTTATAATAACAAATTAAATAAACATATATATATATATATATATATATATATATATATATATATATATATATATATATAAATATATAAATAAATAAAAAAGACATCATATTTTATTATACTTCAAACTATATAATATATATACATTTATTAAAGAAATTAGATATCATAATATTGTTGAATATTAAACAAATTACATCTTTATAAATGTTCTATACAAATTTATACACATAAACTGATTAAAAATATTATTTATTTATTTTATATGTGAGTGGGACTAACCGGCTTTATTTAGAGTGGTTGAAAGAAATGTTATTATGGTCTTCATCCAAGTTGATTTCTATATAGAATTGAATTTACAAAGAATATTATTATAATAATTTATTTATTAGTTAAACAATTAATTTCTTTTATATTTTTTCTGGTTAATTTTAATCAAAATCTGATAGAGATTAAAAATAGAAGTTTAAGTTGTTTAATTTATATAATTTAAATGCCCTAAACTTTTTTAGGGTCTTAAATCCATTATACATTAAAAAAATATATTTTAAATAACAAAAAAATCAAAAATATTATTTAAAATTACATTACCAAATTTTGATAGAAAAAACTATTTTGTCAATAAATTAAACTATAAATATTTTTACATCTAAATTTATTAAAAATATAAAATTAAAAAACAAAATATATTTAAAATTTAATTGCAACGTTTTTATGTGTTTCCCCAGTTCAAATGGTTTGTGTCTAAGCACAAGCTCTTCTTCATTCCGGTCAGCATATTTTTTGAAATCTAGTCTTCCTCCTTTATAGTCTTTAGCAGTGGAGTTTCTTCCCATTAGGCATCATCTACTTGGTAGATGCGGCTCTTCAGCTGTGAAAAATGACAAAAACTGTCATTGATATTCTTAACCAAGTGATCAAAAACTAATATCTTACATGATATATACAAATAATATATACAAATAATTTAAAGAATTCTTTGAATCGATTGTTACTAATGTTTTTTAATATTTAAAATGTTTTCTATTATTAATTAATATTTAATACATATCTGCACAAACTTACTAAAAACTAATATCCTGATATAAATAAACAATTTAAAAAATCCTTTGAATTGATTGTTACCAATGTTTTTAATATTTAAAATGTTTTCTACTATTAATTAATATTTAATACATATCTGCACAAACTTATTAAGAATATTAGGAAACATCCATTAAATGTTATCACAAAATTTTCCAAAAAAGTCAGCTTACGTCATTTGAGTGGGTAGATCTCACTCGATTCCAAAGTATCTGGCACATGTTTAACAATAAGCTTGCTTTTTTTTGCTTCCAAATTAAGGAAATTGTTTTTATTTCCTGGAAATTATAGAAATTGAGGTGAGATTTTAGTAAAATTTAGTAGAGATATTTGGAAAATTTAGATTGTACTTGAAAAATTTAAAGATTTTGGATGCTGGAAAAGTTTTTGATGATGTTGAATCTATTTCGACTATCAAAAACATGTTTTGATCACTGCTACTCCAAACATTTCTAAAAAAAGTCAGCTTATGTCAATTGAATAGGTAGATCTCACTCGCAGAAATATTTGAAAATCTATATTGCACTTGATAAACTTCAAGATTTTGGGTGTTGGGAAAGGTTTTGATAGTGCTGAATTCATTTCAGCCATAATCAAAATTTAATTTTTAATAAAATCTAGCAGAAATATTTGAAAATCTAAATTGCACTTGACAAACTTTAAGATTTTAGGTGTCCATAAATTTTTTGATGATGCTGAATCCATTTCAGCCATAATCAAAATTTCTTAAATTATTCTTCCCCAAATTTTAACTATTTTTAACCATCAAGACAATTTCTCGACCTAGTGAAACTTCACCCATGTTTAATCCCAAATCTTTTTACATCGATATTCACATCTGCAGGCCCTACGCTGAAAACCATTCAGCAAACGAGTAAAGACCACTCTCTATTCACGTTTTCAAAATTGGGCCATGCATCCTCTTCTTTTGAAAGCAATCCTTTACCATGGCAGCTCTTCCGTGGAGTATAGGGACACGCGCTTCAGCGTTTCACTTATGGCGGCTCTTCGGTACAGTATACAGACACACGCTTCGGCTTTTCACGCCCATCGCCTTTTGTGTACACCATCTTCCTATGTATATTCGCTTCCATAGCTTAATTCAACCCATATCCAAGAATTTATCTGTATTTGAACTCATTAAAGTCCCAAAGATCTGTCAATCGTCTCCACTTCTACTAAAAAATACACTGCAATACACCTACATAGTGCCCAATCGGTATTTTAAGTTTTAATCTCTGATACCACATAGCTTCCTGTGTGCCACCAAATATGGAGAAATCCTCCCCGCAGGACCATGACCATGCCCATGCTCGAGCAGCTTAAGATCGCGGGCAAAAGTGCCGCCAATTTAAGGGAATCCGATTGCTAAAATGGGGGAGCTGGGTAGCAGAAATTCGAATGCCCAAATCCCGAGCGAAGTTATGGCTGGGGTCATACACAAGTGCCCAACAGGCCGCCGGCGCCTACGACGCCGCTGTGTATTGTCTGAGAGGGCCTACCACCAAATTCCATTTCCCCAATTCTGTGCCCGACATTCCCTCTGCTTCTTCCCTTTCCCGCCCCCAGATTCAGGTCGCTGCCGCCAAATATGCATTGGATCAAGTCCCTTTGAGTTCGCCCTCTTTGCAGAATATTAATGGTAAAGTGATAGAGGAGACCGCATCCGGTTTCAGAAACGGAGTTATCGAGCGATAGTCATCAAATATCGGGGGAACTGAAATTGGATTTGTGGGAAAGTCCGTTTGAGGTATCAGGCAGCAATTATGAAGGGTGCGTGAGCCTGAGCCTGAATTTGGAGAGAATGCCATCGATTGAGGAGGTTTCGGCCTTGGAACTTATTTGCAGTACTTGGCAGCAACCCGAGCAGGAGCAGGAGCACATGAACATTTTCATAGATCCCACAGAGTTGTGGAATTTTGAATAATTATTTACAGGAATGTGGATTATCCGGAACATCCACGTTCTGAAATCTTTACGACTGGCACGTGGGCCGCTGCAGCGCAGGGCGAGTTACGAACCGGCATTCAGGACCCAGCCAAAGTTGGCTCGGAATCGGATAAAAATAACTTTAATGTACTAAAAAATATATCAAGATTCCGAGTCTATTCTACTTTACAGGATTTTGGATATTTATTCATTACGACTCTGGATTTCCGCTCGTTTGTCTGCACCTGTGGCATGGCAGAGGATATTGTTTTTATTTATTGTTTTTTTAATTAAGTTTAAATGAAAATAAAATGAAAATGGTTTGACATAATTTACTTCATAGTTGTTTGTGGAGGTGGAGGAATTGGTGAAAATTGATTCAACATCATGAATAACCTCAAAGGCACCTGAAATCTTGAAGTTTGATAACTATAATCCGGATTTACAAAAATCTTTGTCATATTTTATTAAAAATTTGCCCGTTTTCATAATTTTCAGAGCAAAAAGGCAAAAAATTTTATTTAATAATTTGTGTGGGATGTTTTCTACACTCTAGTATGATGTTGTCACTGAATATAAAATTAGTACATCTATATAAATTAAATAGTCTGTAAATGACAAGAGCTTAGAATATATTTCAAGTTGTCAAGATTTTAAAAAATCCTAAAATTAATTGAATTATATATTTATTTGAAAAATACTAATATATATATGTGTGTTAAAAAAAAACATGTAAATAGATTTTGTTACATGACAATGGGCTAATACCATGGTTTATTAATACTCAGTGCCCAAAAGACCATAACTAATGTTCATATTGTACATATTCATATGACAAATTTTTAATATTGATTTAATTAAAATGACAAAAATGCATAATTATTTTTGAGATAAACTTCAACCTTTGATAGTGCTACTAAGATGTTCTAAAATATTACATGGAGGTTAAATCTTTACCCTCCACTTAATAATTATTCAGAATTAAATTAAAATTATGATAGACTTATTCCAAAATAGATATGATTATACAAATTAAAAAATAGTAATAATGAGAAAATATTTGAATGTCGGTCATAATTCCACTTTAATTTCATATCAAACTATATATAGAGATAAAATAATTGAGAATAAAAAATTTTAACTTCATTTATAATTACTTTCTACATTCTCCTCAATAGGAAATTGACAAATTATATATATATATATATATATATATATATATATATATATATATATATATATATGAAGTAAAGTAATTGATATTAATAACCAAAACATATTCCAGTATAAATCATAAATAAAATATTTCAATGTTCATATTAAGTAACATAATTTTATGTCAATTTTATATATAGGCAGATAAAGTAATTGACATTAAAAAAATTCTTATATTTCGACTTTCCATTAGGAAGATGTTTAATTTATTAACTTTTAATATATGACATTTATAAAATATTAATAAATAAAAAAATTGAATGTAAGGCATTTCTAAAAACATTGATAACATAAATAATTTAATGTAAATATCTATTTATCTATCTATATCTATATGGAGAGAGAGTGACTTGATTTGGATCTTGGGGGCTAGGATATGAGAAACTTGAATGCAAGAGAGAAGAAGAAAACACACAAAGAAACTCTTTATTAAAATAAGAGAAATAGTTACAACTACATTGTGGTGGACCAATATGTCCTTTTACAAAGTGAGGCTAATTAGTTTTAGTATAGGTAAATACTGGGTGGATGTCACTTTCTATTGAGATCAATTCTCCCTCTTTATAAGCTTTTGTTGAATATGTGCCAATGAAGAGAAGGGTTTGGTCTAGTTGACCCATAACCTTGGGTTTGTGGATGACCCAAAACCAAGTGTTGTTAAACAAAAGGGTTTTGTGTGGTAGAGCCATAACCATGATGAATGAAGGTTTAAGGATAGAGTTACCTTATAATGCTTGTGGGCCAACTATGATGCTAACAATATATGACTTAGAAAATGGACTTAGATGGCAAGGATTTTGTGTGGTTGACGCATAACCATGGGTTTGTGGGTGACTAGTGACCACGATGAATGAAAGGTTCGAGGGTAGAGATACCCTGTAATGCTTATGGGCCAACTAGGATACCGAGAAAATGGACTTCGATGGTAAGGGTTTTGTGTGGTTGATCAATAATTGTGGTTTTATGGGTGACCTGAACCATTATGAACAAGGGTCATAGGATAGAGATAATTTGTAATGCTTTTGGGCCAATTATGAATCTTTTTATCTTTTAGATACAATTTTTTAATATTTTTACTTTTTTACTCCAAAAAAAGGTGAATCATCCCCCATGGTTGACATCATCATCTTGAATCTTATTAGTTATTATAAAGTTTATTTTGGTTGTAATTTTTTCTTAGGAGGCACATTTTAGACCTCAAAATTCCCCTAATGGGATGAATTGATGTAAAAGTTCTAGAACACCTGAAATATGGGATGAATTGATGTACAAGTTCTGGAACACTTGAAATATGGGATGAATTGATGTAAAAGTTCTGGAACACTTGAAATATTAAGTCGTCACATTCCATTCCAGATTCGACATGAATGTGTCAACGCTGAACTCTACCATGAGTTCTAAGATTCTGCACTGTTTTTTAAAATTAGAGAGCATGACATTGTTCAACCCTTGAAGGGATTCTACTATCAGTTGTAATATCTCACTCATGATATCATTATTGTCCCTCATGAGATCATTATTGTAAGCAGTAGTGGTAATGTTAAATCTATGATTCTATTGATACAAAAAGCAATTGTGAGCGTGACCTTTTCCAAAAGATGTTCCAGATTTTGGGTTGTATCAATGCAAGCATGGATGGCTTGATAGCCTAGATTAGTTTCTTCCATTCTAGCTGCCCACCCTAGAAAAACACGTGTGTAATTCCTCCCACTTACGAAGTTCTATGACTCACTTTGTTCGTTGCAATTCAGATCCAAGTGCGAAGAGACACTTTCATTTTACATCTTCCTTTTGGATATCCTTTGATTGTTGAAGGATGACATGGGTTTTTTGAGAAAAAGACTTGTTGTTCTGCTCTTGCTTTTGTTTTTTAAATTATTGCCATTTTTTATCAATAGAAGTATTGAAGCTTAGAGAACCAGCTGATATATTACTATATTTATTCCTGAGGTGTTTCCAAAAATAAAAAAATGACATTATAGCTTGGATCTCAATACTCAACCTTCTCTTCAACTTTCCCCAATATTTTTTTATTTTATTTTAAATTATATATATATATGAAAAACCAAATCCCCTTTATATGAATAACTTATAGCTCCCAATGTTACTAGTTATCCTCTAATACTATTATTCTCCTTAAACACGGTATGCACCATGATTACAGTGTAATTGAAATTCATTATTGTGTCATATCAACTAACATAGAGGCTAGGCTACCATGTATGGATCAGAATATTTTTCCAATGCAACAGTGAAAATTGTAATATGCGTGGCTCTAGAAGGAATGTGATCAGCTCTTCTCGTCCAATGTGCCTTTTAAATAATGTGAATATCCTAGGTAGCAACTCCACTACAATAATAAACAACCATGCAAAAGGCTCTCTCAAACTTATAAGTCAGAAATTAGAAAAATAATCGTGTCCATTATGGAACTGTATTCCAAGTGCATCACATGAATTGAATCGTATGTGAAATAACCAACCTCCTCCATGTTAAAGAATTAATCGTCGGTTAAAATCTTAGTTTAGATGTTAATTTTAGAGAGTTAGTTAATAGTTCAGTTAGCTATAACCATCAAATTATTGTATATCAAGTCATCTTCTCAATAAAACATTGTGGTGGTTCCTCTTAGAAATTCGATCTCTATTTGCTGTAATTTGTTTACTATAATTTTATTATTGTTTTAATTTGTCATGGTATCGGAGCAGGTTGCTCTGCCATCTGTGAAATTGTGAGAGTGCCTTCAGTTCGTTGTAGAGGGCCGTGTAGTGCTGAAGAAGATTGTCACCGTTGCTGCGTTCATTTCAATTCTTGTTGGCCAACTGCTCTGGAATGAACCCCAAGGACCAATGGAGGACACCATTGAACTTCCTCGCACCGAGCTCGTATAAAGCTAAGAGTTGTTAGGAGTATTCAGAGAGGAGAAAACTTGTTGCATTTATAGAAGGTTGTAAGAAGTTATTGATTTAATCGTTGCTTCCTAAGGAAAACAAAAGAAATAGATTTTGAGATGTATTTTGTAGCAGCTTGAGCGCCTTTCGAACCCGTTATCGCAAAGCCATCGGATAGGAGGAGTTCTGCCTCATGTTGCTCATTCGTTGTCCCTTAGCATTTTCCATTACCACATATTGCAAGTGTTTGTTCTGAGATCAGACTGCATAACCGCTTAAAGGAAGTTTGGCTGCCATGCGAAGAGTTTCTACAGTCTGGACCTTTGCTGTCAGAAATATATATATATATTTCAAAAATATATATATCTAGTGATATTCAACAATATCATAGTTGCAGTTGAGGATTATCATCCTAGTATATTTGTTGAGTGTGTGTTTCCATAAAATGACATTGTTAAATATATTTTCCACTGCCTTGATTTGCCAGAAGGGTGTATTTCTTTATGATAATGTTGCTAGAAAGATATCAAGTTAAGATATATTTGGAGACAAAGTGTAGAGGTTTTATTTAGCAGTATAGAGGCTCTTGTTTTGGTGGTGTCAGATTTTTGATTGTTTTAAACATGGCTTCGACAAGTTAATTTGAAATCCCTACACTGTTATTTAGTGGGAAAAATTATGATTTTTGGAGCCTTAAACTGCAAGCATGCTTACAAGGTTTAGGCTGTTGGGAATAAGTAGAATTGTGGTTCACAGAACCTTACACAAATACAATGGTTGGAATGAGTGCTGCTCAAAGAAAGCAATTTGATGAAATTAAACAGAAAGAAGGTAGAGCGAAGTCGTGCATTTTAAATTCCTTAGATGACTCTTATTTTTATAAAATCACTACTGCTAAAACTGCTAAATCAATATGGAATATACTTAAGGTTGCTTATCAAGGAAGTGATAAAGTAAAAATGGTAAGAGTACATACTCTCGGAACACAATTTGAAACACTTAAAATGACTGAATCAGAAACTGTTGATCAGTTTATGACTAAAGTTATGGGTGTTGTTAATCAACTTCGGATGAATAGTGAAGAAATAGAAGATCAAAGAATTGTTGAAAAAGTTCTTAGATGTTTGCCTAGAAAATTTGACAGGATGGTCACTGTTTTTGAGTCAAGAGAATTAACAAAATTATTTGTGGAAGAATTAACTGGTTCTTTGTTGGCTCATGAAGCAATAATTAATTTAGATATCAATACATAGAGCATGCTTTCAAATCTAAAGCTTCTATGGATAGAGGTAGAGGCATAGGTTTAAGTGGGAGGAGAGGAAAAGGTAGAGGACAGTCTCAGTCTGATGATAGATCACAGGTAACTCAAGCACATTCAAATCATTCTCAAAATGATCATGGTCATAGGTGGATAGATAAATAAAAAATTCAATGTCTCTATTGAAAACATATGGCCATTATAAGTCTGAATGTCGAAAATTACATCATGTTTTAAGTAAAAACAAAGCCAATGTCACAAACATTGAATGTGAAACATCAAATGCTTTATTTTTGGCATGCCAAGTGACTGTGCAAGTACCTAATAAAGATTTTTGGTTGGTAGACAACAGATGTAGTAATCGTATGACTAGTCATAATGATTTTTTTTCACATCTTGATACATCTTTCAATTCCTCTATTGGTTTGGGTGATGATCGCTAGGTTAAAGCTTCTCGAAAAGGTGTTTTAAATGTCTTAACCAAACAAAATGTTGTGAAGAATATCTATGATGTTTATTATGTACCCAATTTCAAGCATAATTTGTTGAGTGTTGGTCAGTTAGATGCACATGGTTATGATGTTAGCTTTCAGAACACCGCTTGCATGATTTATGATCAACATAGGTCTCTTGTTGCAAATATTCCTATAACAAATAACATGTTGTATCAATTACAATTGAAAAGTGAGAAGTTGTATGCACATAATGTTTCAACGGCAACTAAATCTGATCTGTGGCATTTGCGATATGGTCATTTACCTATCAAAAGTACGAGTTTATTACAAAGACAGACTATGGTGAAAGGTTTGTATGTTCTGTCTGATCATATATCTTTCTGTACAAGTTGTATAATGGGTAAACATAAGCAATATAGTTTTGCTTTAGCCTCTAATAGAGCCAAAGAAAACTAGAGTTAGTGCATACAGATTTGTGTGGTCTAATGCAAGAAAAATCAGTTGCTGGCAGTCTCTATTTTCTTACTTTCATTGATGATTTTAGCAAGAAAATTTGGGTGTATTACATCAAATACAAATCTGAAACATTTTCCAAGTTTAAGGAGTTCAAAGCTGAGGCTGAAAAATAGAGTGGCAAGTTTATTAAAGTTCTCAGGTCTGATAAAGGAGGTGAGTATGAATCTAACGAATTCATTGATTTTTGAAAACAACATGGTATTAAAAAACAAAAGAAAACCAATTATACTCTGCAGCAGAATGGAGTCACAGAAAGAAAGAATCAGACAAATATGAATATGGCTCGAAGTTTGCTTAAAAAACAAAATTTGTCTAAATATTTATGGGCTGAAGAAGTTGCATGTTCGGTATATATTTTGAATAGATCGCCAACTTCCAGTGTTCAAAGTTTTGTACGTGAAGAAGCATGGAGTGGAAAAAAGGTAATTGTTTCACACTTTTGAGTATTTGGTTGTATTGCTTTTGCTCATGTTCCAAAAAAATTAAGAAATAAGCTTGACGTTAGGAGCGAAACTTGTATATTTTTATAGGATATAGTGATCAATCTAAGGCATACATATTTTTTAATCCTATAACTAAGAAGTTTGTCGTAAGTAAAGATGTGAAATTTCTGGAAGGCAAGTCTTGGAATGAAATGGAGAAAAATACTTGTCCTAATCCTTTTATTCCATTAGATGAACATCAAGCACCTACAACAAGCACTCCAAGATTATAAGTTCAAGACAAAACCAATAGTAGTTCATCAAGCAGTAGCAATTCATCATTTTTTGAGTCTGATTCTGATAATCCTAAAATGAAAAACTGATATTTATGCACAAGATGATGTTGATGATATTGTAAATTTTGCATTTCTTTCATTTCAACCTACTTGTTTTGAAGAGGCTATAAAGGACAAAGAATGCGTAGATGCAATGAATAATGAAATTGAAGCAATTGAAATAAATCAAACTTGGGATTGGTTGATCTACTTGATGATAACAATTCTATAGGTGTCAAATGGGTTTTTAAAACAAAGTTAAATGAGAGAGGTGAAGTTGATAAGTACAAAGCAAGATTAGTTGCCAAAGGTTTTTCATAGCAACATGGCATAGATTATGGTGAAACATTTGGACCTGTAGCAAGAATTGATACAGTTCGATTTGTATTAGCTATTGCAGCACAAAACAAGTGGCCTAATTACCAAATGGATGTAAAGTTTGCTTTTTTGAATAGTGTTTTGAATGAAGAAGTGTATGTTGAACAACCACCTGGTTTCGAAATAAAAAATCAAGAACATAAAGTGTATAGGTTGAAGAGAGCATTGTATTGCTTGAAGCAAGTTCCAAGAGCTTGGTACAACCAAATAGACCATTATTTGCTGAATATGGTTTCAGAAGAAGCGACCATGAACCCACCTTGTATATCAAGAATGATCATCAAGGTAATATTTTGATACTGTGTCTTTATGTTGATGAAATAACTTATACATGTAACATGGAGTTAGATGAATTTAAAACTGCAATGAAAACTAAATTTGAAATGACAGATCTTGGATTAATGAGACACTTCTTAGGTATTGAAGTGAAACAAGCACACGATGGTATGTTTATGAGTCAACAAAAGTATGCTACTGACATTTTGAAAAAGTTTAAGATGGATAGGTGTAAACCAGTGGATGCTCCTATTGAAGTTGGTACAAAGTTAACTAAAGATGATGTGGGTACTATTGTTAATGCGACTTTGTATAAGCAACTTGCTAGTAGTATTATGTATCTTACTGCTATTAGACTTGATATAGCATTTGCAGCTAGTTATATTTCCAAGTTTATGGAATCTCCTAAAGACTGTCATTCGAAAGCTGGGAAAAGTGTGTTAAGATACATTGCATGTATATCTACATATGTTTTATCGTATGCAGCCTCTACAGACAGTAAGCTTGTTGGTTATACAAATAGTGATTATGCAGGATGTATTGATGATCAGAAAAGCACTTTTGGCTATGCTTTTCTATTTGGCAGAATTTGATCTCATGGTCATCCAAAAAGCATCCCATAGTTGCGTTATCTTCAATATAGGACAAGTACGTTGTAGCAAATTCAGCATCATGTCAAGCAGTGTGGATAAAGAGACTTCTTGATCCGGATTTATGCGGGAACGTAACAGAATAAACATATAAACATAAATACAGAGGTGCAGCGGAAATAACACTTCATTTCATTAATATCAAAGAACTGAAATTTGCTTACAGACAGACTGGAAATGAAACTAGCTAGGGCGCTGGTAGCTATCTCTGAGAAGAGATGTGGCGGCTACAGGCCTCTGAACTGAGTTACAATGAGGCTCGAGGGCCTATTTATCATTTAGAAACAATGGGAAATCCTAAACAGCCAAAACCCTAACCCTAGGAGATGAAGCGCCAAAACTATGGGCCCCGTTTCGGTAAATTGGTGTTTCAACTTCCCAGGGGCGTAACTTTGGCATACGATCTCCGTTTGACGTGTACCATACCTCGTTAGAAAGATCTATCCGAGGACTACAAATTTGGAACAAGCAACATCGGTCCATGGACCCATGTTGCTCTCCGTTTTCCCAAAAAACGTCGTTTAGGGCCTCAAAACGGCTTCGGAAGTTTAGGACCCGAAAAACTGCTAAAAATAGTAAACTGTGCCGAAACTGAAAAAACTGAAATAGACAATGGTGGAGCCCCAAGTGGAATAGGCGGGTGACCACCAATATCCACCTGGATCATTCCTCCCCCCTTAGGAAGCAATGGTCCCCATTGCGTTAAGTTCCTCCATGAGATGAGGAAATTTCTGCTGAACTTGGTCCCTGGTGAACCACTTTCCTTGGTGCGGGAGTTGGCCAGCTTTGACAACCCGATATAGTTGGATCTTCTGCTGGCGAGTGTTCTTGATTTGCATGTCCATGATGCAATCTGTGGTGGCCTGTTCCATGCAGTCTGGATTTAACTCGGTTGGTGTGAGTTGTTCTGCAATGTCCGAGGTGTCCAGTAGAGGTGGGAAGTAAGGACGAAGGCGATCCACATTGAAGACTGGGTGCAGACCAAGGAATGGTGGAATACTGAGCTCAAATGCATTGTTCCCTACAGCCTTGGTGATGGTGTACGGCCCATATCGGAGCGGGCGAAGCTTGCGGTGGGGTCCAGTGAGGCGCTCCTTCTGCAAATGTAGCCATACTTTGTCACCCACCTGGAAGTTGTGTGGCACCCGGTGTTGATCATGGCGTTGCTTGTACTTGGCATTGGCTCTATCCAATATATCATGAACTTGTTGGCGGATGTGTTGAATGCGCTCGATGAAGCTACTTGCTTTGTCAACTTCAGACTGGACATGAGCTGAATTGGCCTGAGCAGCTGCAAATGGCATGGCTACGTCAATGGGACATAGTGGCTGGAATCCCAAGCCCACCTCAAAGGGGCTATGGCCGATTGAACTGTGGAGAGCCCGATTATAACTATGTTGTACATAAGGGAGGCTCTCGTCCCATGTGTGTGGGTGCTTTGAATTGTACATGCGCATAATGTGTACAATCATTCTGTTGACGACCTCTGTCTGGCCATCTGTTTGGGGATGGAAAGCTGTGGACTTGGTGAGCTTGGTATCCAACATCGACCAGAGGCTGGACCAAAATGTGCTGAGGAACCTGCTATCCCGATCTGATATGATAGACTGCGGGATCCCAAAGTGCACCCACACTCGTTCAAAGAAGATTTTAGCAGTGGCTTCTGCTGTGATATTCTTCTTGCAGGCCGCCATAATGGCCATCTTCGAGAATCTGTCGACAACCACAAAAACACAGTCATTTCCCTGCTTAGTAGAAGGCAGGCCCGACATGTAATCCATGGAGATGGATTCCCAAGGTCGACTAGGGGTAGGTAGAGGAGTATATAGGCCTTGCTTCTTGATGGTCGGTTTGGCAATGGCACAAGCGGTGCAGGATCTGATGTGCTTCTCGACATCCTTTCGAAGGTTCGGCCAATAGAAATACTTCTGCAGGATTGCTATTGTTTTCTCGACCCCGAAATGCCCAGCGACTCGACTGTAGTGTGCTTCCCATATCATCTTGGCACACTCGCTTGAAGAAACACAAAGGTGTCCCATGTGACATAAAAGTGCATCTTGGAGGTGAAAATTTGGAACTTGCGTACCCCCCAAGAGTGCCTTGTAAGTTTGGCCGAATTTTGGGTCACTCTCATAGAGAAGCGGCCAATCAGAAGTCTCGTGCCCACAAGAGTTGAGCACAGTGGTGAGCGCCACGATCGGTGGTCGGCTGAGGCAGTCTGCAACATGATTGGTGCTACCCTTCTTGTACTTGATGTTCAAATGAAGCTGTTGCAGATATGTGGACCACTTCTGATGGCGATCATTCTGCAACTTCCCTTGTGTCTGTATGAACTGCAGGGGCTGGTGGTCTGTGTGGATGATTGTTTCCTTCCCCAAAATGTAATGCTTCCATTGTCAACAAGCTTGCACAATGGAATACATTTCTTTGTCATAGGTGGGATACTTGCGAACTGTCTCAGACAATGTCTCACTGTGATATGCCACTGGATGTCCCTGTTGAGTAAGAACTGCCCCAATAGCATAGTCGGAGGCATCTGTCTCGATCTCAAATGGTATTTTGAGTACGACAAGTGAGCGGGAAGGGAGTAGAGGCGGTTTTCAGTTGTGACGATAACATTGAGTTCCGACCAAAAAAATTTTATCTGCCATCACTCCTTGGTGACTTGACTCAAGGGCCAAGTGATATGAGAGGATCCCAACACGAACCTCCGGTAGAAATTAGCAAGACCCAGAAAGCTGCGAAGCTCTGTTATAGTGGTTGGGGCTGGCCAATCCCGAATGACTTGGATCTTGGCTGGATCCACATGCACCCCCCTTTCATCAATAATGTATCCTAGATATTGAACCTGGGTCATGCCAAAAGTACACTTCTCCAAATTGGCACACAACTTGTGTTGCCGTAGTGTTTGGAGGACTTGTCGGATGTGGTGAAGGTGCTCTTCCCAAGTCTGGCTGAAGATCAGAATGTCATCCAAATACACCACTACAAATGAGTTGGTGAATGGCCGCAAGATGTCATCCATCATCCTCATGAAGGTGGCGGGAGCATTCGTCAACCCGAAAGGCATGACCAGCCATTCGAAAAGGCCTTCCTTGGCTTTGAAGGCAGTCTTCTACACATCGGAGGGTTCAATTGGTACCTGGTGATACCCAGACTTCAGGTCGATCTTGCTGAAATATTTTGCACCTTTGAGTTGGTCCAGAAGGTCATCAATCCGTGGGATTGGGTACCTATTCCGGACAGTGATCTTGTTCGGCGCCCGATAGTCAATACAGAGTCTCCACGTCCCATCCTTCTTCTGTACCAACACGATCGGGCTCCCACAGGGCGATGAACTTGGTCTGATGTGACCTTTCTGCAACAGCTCCTGAATCTGCCTCTTGATTTCATCATTCTGCAGAACAGAGCGCCGATAGATCGGTCCATTGGGTAGCGGCGCACCGAGGGTCAAATCAATCGGGTGCTTGACCTGACAGTGCAGAGGAACCCCTGTGGGTGAGGTGAATATGTCCTCGTACTCCTCCACAACCTTATCGATTTGTTTTTGTTGTGCAGAGGAGCCCTGTCTGGAGGTCGTGGCCACAGTCTTCTTCTTGCCCTGGGGGCGGATCATCAGGAAAACGAATTTCCTGGTTTGGGAAATGAGCTTACTGCATTGTTTTGCAATAACCAAAGAGATAGCGGCAGGAGGTGGTACCTCTGGTATCCTGTACAACTTATTTCCCAAAGTAACAATAATAGCACGAGGCCGAGACTCATACACAGCATGACGCTTCCAAAAGTATGGTTGTCCTAATAATACATCAGAAACATCAATAGGAGCAACGTCACATAATACCTCATCCGTGAAGGGCTTGATGCTATAGGGAAGGCGACACTGCCGGCTGACGCGAAGATCTCGTCCTTGGTGAAGCCACCCGATGGTGTATGGATGTGGGTGAGCTGTGGTTGGCAAACCCAACCGCTTCACGGCGTCTGCTGAAATGAGGTTCTTTTGGCTCCCATTGTCAACAATGAACTGTACCGGGGAGCCCTTTACCCACATCTGGGAGTGGAAGAGACGTTCCTCCTCCTCTTGATCTTCCGGTTCCACCTTTTGGATCTTTGCAGTGGCAACAATGGTGTTGGGCTCCGCATCAATAATCTGTTTCCCTTTTTCATTCGCCTTTTCAGGTTCTGATTCGGAGTCAGAGCATGCATCTGACTCAGAAGCCCTCATCTCGGCCACTAGCGACTGCTTGGCCCGACACTCACTTGTGTTGTGAGTTGAGCTCTTATGGAACTCACACCACTTTCCCGTGTCCTTCTTTGGCTTTGCGGTGCTGTTCTTTTCTTGTGGCTTCGATGAGTTGTCTTTAGCCACCATGCCTTGGCTCGGTCCTTTGTTCTGTGGTTTGGAAGCACCTTTCCCTTGCTTTTGATTCGCAGATCCAAAGTCTCGCTTCTTCTGCTTGAATTTCTGCTCAATCTTGGCAGCATACCGGTATGCCGTACCAAGCGAGGAGATATCAAGGAACTCCATTTCCTCCTGAATGTATTTGTGCAGACAGCTGCGATACTTTAGCACCAGATGTTTCTCTGAATCTTTGATACCCAACTTTGTGCGCAGGGTATGGAACAGATTCGTCAGCTCATGCACATCTTGATCCCTTTGTTGTCGCGGCGTGGTCCATTGTATGTACTTGTCCTCATAGCTCCCCACGGGATAGTACTGTTCCTTGACGGCGTCTCGGAAAGAATTCCAAGTTGGTACGGTCGAGAACAGAGAGGGTTTTGTCTGGTCCTTGTTCTCACAGTAGGTTTCCCACCAGTCCTTAACATGGGGGGTAGCTTTGAGGAGTGCAAAAATAATCTTCTCCCGGTCTGAAAAGTCATGAACCGAGAAATATCCTTCTAACATATTCAACCATCTATCTACGACATCTGTGTCTATTTGACCCTCAAATATGGGAATGTCAAAATTTACTTGTACCTTAAAAGGAGTCGCGCCTCCAGAGTGGCTGCTGGATGCAGATGCGCCGCAGGTGGGTAGCCGTTGAAGGATCTGAGCAAAGTTATCCATCATCACGTTCCTTTGTCTTTCGAGGGCCTCCTCGAGCAATATTTTGATAGGATCTCCTGCTCCCTCATCTTTCTTTTCGTCCCCCATGGGCGTCCGTCGAGGTTTGCGAGGCTGATCTTGCAAAAGTTCCACCAGATCAAGCCCTAGCTCCTTATACCCCGACCTCGTTGGGGACATGCAAAGAAGGATCGAGAAAAAGCAGACCGCTCTGATACCACTGATCCGGATTTATGCAGGAACGCAACAGAATAAACATATAACCATAAATACAGAGATGCAGCGGAAATAACACTTCATTTCATTAATATCAAAGAGCTGAAATTTACTTACAGACAGAATGGAAATAAAACTAGCTAGGGCACTGGTAGCTATCTCTGAGAAGAGATGTGGCGGCTACAGGCCTCTGAACTGAGTTACAATGAGGCTCGAGGGCCTATTTATCATTTAGAAACAATGGGGAATCCTAAACAGCCAAAACCCTAACCCTAGGAGATGAAGTGCCAAAACTATGGGCCCCGTTTGGGTAAATTGGTGTTTCAACTTCCCAGGGGCGTAACTTTGGCATACGATCTCCGTTTGACGCGTACCATACCTCGTTAGAAAGATCTATCCGAGGACTACAAATTTGGAACAAGCAACATCGGTCCATGGACCCACGTTGCCCTCCGTTTTCCCAAAAAACGTCGTTTAGGGCCTCAAAACGGCTCCGGAAGTTTAGGACTCGAAAAACTGCTAAAAATAGTAAACTGTGCCGAAACTGAAAAACTGAAATAGACAATGGTGGAGCCCCAAGTGGAATAGGCGGGTGACCACCAATATCCACCTGGATCATTCCTCCCCCCTTAGGAAGCAATGGTCCCCATTGCGTTAAGTTCCTCCATGAGATGAGGAAATTTCTGCTGAACTTAGTCCCTGGTGAACCACTTTCCTTGGTGCAGGAGTTGGCCAGCTTTGACAACCCGATATAGTTGGATCTTCTGCTGGCGAGTGTTCTTGATTTGCATGTCCATGATGCAATCTGTGGTGGCTTGTTCCATGCAGTCTGGATTTAACTCAGTTGGTGTGAGTTGTTCTGCAATGTCCGAGGTGTCCAGTAGAGGTGGGAAGTAAGGACGAAGGCGATCCACATTGAAGACTGGGTGCAGACCAAGGAATGGTGGAATACTGAGCTCGAATGCATTGTTCCCTACGGCCTTGGTGATGGTGTACGGCCCGTATCGGAGCGGGCGAAGCTTGCGGTGGGGTCCAGTGAGGCGCTCCTTCTGCAAATGTAGCCATACTTTGTCGCCCACCTGGAAGTTGTGTGGCACACGGTGTTGATCATGGCGTTGCTTGTACTTGGCATTGGCTTTGTCCAATATATCATGAACAGAGAAATATCCTTCTAATAGATTCAACCATCTATCTACGACATCTGCGTCTATTTGACCCTTAAATATGGGAATGTCAAAATTTACTTGTACCTTAAAGGGAGTCGCAACTCCAGAGTGGCTACTGGATGCAGATGCGCCGCCGGTGGGCAGCCGTTGAAGGATCTGAGCAAAGCTATCCATCATCGCGTTCCTTTGTTTTTCGAGGGCCTCCTCGAGCAATGTTTTGATAGGATCTCCTGCTCCCTCATCTTTCTTTTCGTCCCCCATGGGCGTCCGTCGAGGTTTACGTGGCTGATCTTGCAAAGGTTCCACCAGATCAAGCCCTAGCTCCGTATACCCCGACCTTGTTGGGGACATGCAAAGAAGGATCGAGAAAAAACAGACCCCTCAGATACCACTGATCCGGATTTATGCAGGAATGCAACAGAATAAACACATAACCATAAATACAGAGATTCAGTAGAAATAACACTTCATTTCATTAATATCAAAGAACTGAAATTTGCTTACAGACAGAATGGAAATAAAACTAGCTAGGGCGCTGGTAGCTATCTCTGAGAAGAGATGTGGCGGCTACAGGCCTCTGAACTGAGTTACAATGAGGCTAGAGGGCCTATTTATCATTTAGAAACAATGGGAAATCCTAAACAGCCAAAACCCTAACCCTAGGAGATGAAACGCCAAAACTATGGGCCCCGTTTGGGTAAATTGGTGTTTCAACTTCCCAGGGGCGTAACTTTGGCATACGATCTCCGTTTGACGCGTACCATACCTCGTTAGAAAGATCTCTCCGAGTAATACAAATTTGGAATGAGCAACATCAACATTGGTCCATGGACCCATGTTGCTCTCTGTTTTCCCAAAAAACGTCATTTAGGGCCTCAAAACGGCTCCGGAAGTTTAGGACCCGAAAAACTGCTAAAAATAGTAAACTGCGTCGAAACTGAAAAACTGAAATAGACAATGGTGGAGCCCCAAGTGGAATAGGTGGGTGACCACCAATATCCACCTGGATCACTTCTCTTTGACCGAATTCGGTTATATAGAAAATGGACTTATATCAATCCTTTGTGACAACACTTCCACTAATTCTTCGTCGAAGAACAATGTCTTTCATCAAAAGAGCAAACATATTGACACTTGTTTTCACTTCATTCATGAACTCGTAAAAAATGGTGATATTGTTTTCAAATTTTGTGAATCCAAGGAACAGTTAGCGGATATCTTCACAAAACCACTAGGAAAAGTTAATTTTGAATTTCAATGTCAAAAATTAGGAATAAAACAATGTAACCCTCAAAATTAATGGGGAGTGTTAAATAATTAATCGTCAATTAAAATCTTAGTTTAGAAGTTAGTTAATAGTTATATATTCGCTGTAATCACTCCATGCTTTTGAACTTAGCCCTATCCAGCTCTCGATCCATGAAGCATGCCTTTTTTTTTCCTCAAAAATAAAATAAAATAACATGCCTCTTTTACCTTCACTTAATCATGTAAGTGTAATTTGAAAGTAATGATAAAAAATATTTTTTAAGCATGAAAAAATTAAAGCAATGTCATTAAAACATTCATCTTAAGTGATGCATCCAACAAAAGTTCTTATGGTTCATGTTAGCTGGATTTCTATGTAGCACAAAGTGCATTTCCCATCTGAAGATGAAAAAAGCGAAAAAAAAGGAGGTTCAAAACTTCAAAAATATATCTCTAACAATGCTCCCACAACGAACATGCTGTAGACCACACCCCCCATCACCTCTATATCGATAGTTCTACACGTCGGTCTGATCCAACGGCTTGCACTAGTCTGATCCGACAGTCTCGTTCCACACAGAGGGCCAAATCGGTGTCATGCTCCAATCCAATGGAGTTCCAAATTGGCCAGGCAATGCTGCAGTGTTTTCCATGGCGACTTGGTCAATTTGGCATTGAACCCTATTCACCTTAGGCCTATGTACCTCACCCCAGAGTGATCTCGTCATGGTGGCTCACGACTTTGCAGGATTTTTGGCCCTGAACACACTTTTCACCCTTGTGAATTCAACGTTCACAAACTGAACTGAATGTGATCGCAGTTCAAACTGATGTGTCTTAACATGCGATGACTCCCCCATCATAAAATATTTCCATCGATCCCAACAAAGGAAATCTGATCTTTGTGCACCAAGGCGCTTGCTACAAATGACAAACTCGTATAATGGGAATGTAATCATCCACAAATTCTCTCTGTGACTGGGCAATGATTATGTGGAAACGTTATTCCTTGTGCGAGGGTGAGACTCACCTGTGGCTATCTTCAGGCTTTACGTGGCACCAAACCCTCCCCTCGATGGCGCAGCGACTAGATTTTGCGTTTCTTAGTATGTGGCCCCTCTCGTGGCTTGGCTTAGAGGGCCTTCGATCCTCTGCCTTTTTTGCGAACAATGTGAATGATCCACTGCACACGATAGTTGTCACCACGGCGCCCACACGACCCACTTGATGCTGGACAAAATGGTTGGTGGTCCACCTTGCACGACCGACGCATCCCCACAACCTTTAATATATTCGGCTCGAGAGCTATGGCGACTCCCTTCAATAAAACGAATTTTTCAAATCTGGGCAGCAATAAATTAGTACGGAGACTTATTACGATATTACTTTTATATTAGAAACCCTAAAAATGATACCGCAGCTTCAACGGTTTCAATTTCTTTAATCGCAATAAAAAAAATCGACCAGCACAACATTTCATGGCAGCTCAATTGGCACAACCCCAAAAAAATGATTTGAAAGACAACCTCAAATCAACATTTCATGGCAGCTCAACTCGCAAAACCCACATATATATTTTTGGTACCTCGTGGAATGCTCTGAAAGATTCTCTAAAACTAGTTTTTCGTGAAGTTCTCTACATTGTTTCAAAATTAATCTACAATAAATTTTGAGGTTGATAGGAAAACCAGATACTACTGTAAGATCCCAAATATCTAAATAATCAACAAGTATGACACATTTTAATGTTTTCATAAAAAAATATTTTCAACAAAACACTAAACACAAAGGATCTGGAAATATGGACTCCTTATTTTAATTAATACTTAAAAAATAAGATATTCCTAAATATAAGCAAAATAATGGAGCCTTTGCTTCAGTATACAGTGTTGCTCAATGCACAAAAAAATAAAGACACTAAAGCACAAACTTGAACCATGAATGGATCCACTAGATAGATTACACTCACTTGTAGTCTGTAGGATCAAATTAAAAAAGACCTTACCAAGTTCTCAACAAATACAAAATAGATAGACAACTCAAGATGATCCAAAGACCTAGCTCCTATCCCTTTTAGTAAGCTTAATGGATTCTCCAGAAAATCTTATTTTATTATTTTCCACATATATATATATATATATATATATCATAAAAAAATACCATGAACCAATACCATATTAATAAATACCAATAAACACCATAGATAAATTTGGTACATTTTAACTATATTAAAAAAAATATTACATACAACTAGGGAAATTACACAAAATTACATAAAGCAATCACTAGAAAAATTACATAAAGCAATCATAAGACATTCATTCTCAACCACATTCCCTTTATTTCGTATTGCGGGAGGGAGCATGAAAAGGAAATTACATCAATTTGAAACATGAAGTGCAAAGGATGTAGTATTTTGGGTTACAATTCTATGATTTTCGTTTCTTGCAAATTTTCCTTATGCTTTTGAATTCCTTGAGGTATCGGTTATTTATATCTATTTTGAAGGAATTGGTGTGTGGGAAAATATTGTTGGATTGGTTGGATTGGTTTGAGCTTCATCTTTTCACGCAATTTTTTTTGGGTTTCATTACTAAAAGGGATGGTAGGATAAATATATAGAAAGGTGACTTAGAATTTCTTCAAAAATTTGGTGTGGGTTAATAAACCTTGTGTTTAGGTGTAATTTTTTTTCTTTTTTCTTTTTAAGATTAATTAGAGAATTCAATGAGTAATAAGATGCTGGTAGTCATAAGATACATGGCTAGGGTGATCAATGGTACATATACATGCTCTATTTGCAAGTTAGTTGATGTAAAGAGAACTCTTAGAAGACATGAAGCCATGCTCATAAGGAAGAAAGTAATTTGTCAACATTTTAGAATCACAAGTGTAAATAGAGGAAACCAGTAAAAATGTCGAAATTGCATTGGTAATGGAAATTATGTAGCAAGAAATGTCGTAGTTTTTTTTGAATTGCAAGGTGAATATGTTTCTTTTAAGAATAATGTGACTAATATAATTAGGTGCTAAAATATGAAAATATCAATGGCTCTTTTGTTAGTGGATTCCATAAGCAATAAGAAGGGATAAACACTACAATTAGTGGACATGGAAATGGAATCAAAACAAGTCAATATAACTAAAGTTGTGTTGAAGTAGACACTTTTTGTAGTTATGCTTATAGTTTTTTCAAAGTTTACTTATTATATGTGAGTGAAGTTAAGTGGGCTTATTTAGAGTGGTTGAAAACAATGTTATTATGGTCTCCATCCAAGTTGATTCCTATATATAATATGTTGAATTTACAATGAATATTTTTATAATAAATTATTTACTATCCAAACATTTTATTTCTTTTATATTTTTTTCTGTTTAATTTTAACCAAAGTCCAATAAAAATATTTACAAACTTGAGTTTAAGTTGTTTAATTTATAGAATTTAAGTACCCTAAGGTTTTTCAAGGTGTTGAATTCATTTATATATTCAAAAATATATTTTAAACAATAAAAAAATCAAAATCTTATTTAAAATTGTATTACCAAATTCTAATTAAAAAAAACTATTTTGTATATAAGTTTATATATATATAACCTTTTACATATAAATTTATTAAAAATATAAAATTAAAAAACAAAGTAGGTTTAAAATTTAATTGCCAATGTTTTGCATCTTTTGTGCACAAGCTCTACTTTAGTTTTGTCTAAGGATTTTCTGTGCTTCCCCTAGAGTAGGTGGTATGTGTCTAAGCACAAGCTCTTCTTCATTTTGGTCAACATATTTTTTGAAATATAGTCTTCCTCCTTTCAGTCTTTAGCAGTGGAGTTTCTTCCCATTAGGCATCATCTACTTGGTAGATGCAACTCTTCAGCTATGAAAAATGACAAAAACTATAATTAATATTCTTAACCAAGTGTTTAAAAACTATAATATCTTACATGATATAAACAAACAATTTAAAGAATCCCTTGAATTGATAGTTACTCATCTTTTTTAATATTTAAAATGTTTTCTATTATTAACTAATATTTAATACATATCTGCACAAACTTATTAAGAATATCAGGAAACATCCATTAAATGCTATCGTAAATTTTTCTACAAAAATTCAGCTTACGTAATCTGAGTAGGTAGATATCACTAGATTTTTATGTATCTTGCATAATATGTTTAAGCTGTAGTCTAATCAGTTTTTTTTTTTTTTTTTGAAAATCATGGAAAGTTGTCATTTGAGTAGGTAGATTTTACTGGATTTCTAAGTATCTTGTATATGTTTAAGCAATAGTCTAATCAACTTGCTTTTTTTCCCTGAAAATAATGGAAATTGACCCAAAATTTTAATAAAATTCTGTAGATATTTTTGAAAATCTAGATTGCACTTGACATATTTGAATATTTTGGATGTTGCAAAAGATTTTGAGGGACACTCTTACTCCAAAATTTCTTGAAATTCTTTTGTCCAAATTCTGGCCAATTTTGACAATCCAGACAGTTACTCCACCTGTATAGACTTCTGCCATATTTAATCCCAAATATTTTTACATCGATATTCACATGGTAGCCCCTACGGTGAAAACCATTCCCAAATAACTAAAGACCACACCCTATTCACGTTTTCAAAATTGGGTCATCCATCCTCTTCTTTTGAAAGCAATCCTTTACCATGGCAGCTCTTTCGTGGAGTATAGGGACACACACTTCAGCGTTTCACTTATGGCAGCCCTTCGATACATTATAGAGACACATGGTTCAGCTTTTCACACCCATGACCTTTATGTACACTATCTCCCTATATATATTCCCTTACATAGCTTTTTTTTGTGAATTTCATAGTGCCTTACCATTTTCTATTTATCAAAAAAGAGATTAAGTTGCAACATATACAAATTTGGTAGCCTCAACGTGCCTGAAGGAAACCAGGTCTGTTGGCCACCTTAAAGAGTTAAACGCCATCCAGTACTGAAATGGTCTTTTTAGTCTACTAGCCACTATGTCCATTTTACTGTAAAAATAAAAGTATAACTGAAAACATGAAAAGCGAAAGCTAGCCGAAAAATTCATGGAAACTTAGAACATCATTTGTTAACCATCTGAAGAGTCTATAGGTGTCAGGCCTTTTGCAGTTGAGCCCGATATGTCGACTTGCTGCATAGATTGAAGTTGCCTTTCGATTCTGCCAATACTAGTTGTGGCATGATACTGAGATACTCTTGTATCCTCATTTTGTTTTTTTGATTTCTTGTAGAATTGAGACCACTGTGGGACTTCCTTCATTTTTCTGTAAAATTTGCAAGGCTTTTACCAGCACACATTTAAAAGTCCAATATGTGTGGATGGATTGATGAAAGAGGGATAGTCTCCCTCTTGTGTTCCTAGGGTCTGAAACAAAATCCATGGTTTCCTCCTGAACTTCTATATCTTCTTCCTTGCTATTACTTTCCCTCTCCCAACCTTGGATTACATTGTGAATCTGTGGTGGATTGCTTGAGGAATAAACATCGAAGAGATTCTCCATGACCTCTTTCTTCGTCTTCCTGCCTCGCTTGCGTGGCCCGGTTGTGGGTTTTGAAAGCTTCTACTTTCCTTTTTCTTTGGGTTGTCGTTTGATAGACTGTCCTTTCAAAATATTTGTTTCTCAGTTGACAAGCACTGACAACAACTGAACTAAACCTGTGAGAATTGTAAACGGTCTTGTATAGGGTGAGGGAGAATCAGAAATATAGTACATGGGAAATGTTATGGGACCCACCATTTCCGTTGCAGTGGAGGTGACAAAGAAGATGTCCATGCAATTACAATTACTGAGAAAGGTGGTAAAACTAGCTCGTTTGAAGACCCGGTAGATTGCAAAAACTAACTGACAAAGATTGCATATGCAACTATTATTTTCCTTATCGAACATGCCACAGTTTAAATTCAACAACATTGCATGAATAAACACTAAGGTAACTAACTAACGAACCAGACTTCTCAAATTACACAGAAAGGGGGTTTTGGTTCCCTGACTACCCCATTCATAGTGGGTAGAGGTGAGGTTACAGACGCAGACCCGCTTATCCTGGCGCACCATGTAAGCGGTCTTATAGAATTGAGATACACGTTTAGGGTCATAGATCCACCACATGGAAGCCTGAGAGGAATGAATCGAGAGACTCGGGTTAAGAATAAGCAAAGGCCAGCAGGGGGTTCTAAAGCATGGCTCAATGGACTTAGCCTGGATGACCATAATGGCTAGATTCTGTCGGATTGACAATCTAAAAGGAATGTCATAACAAAGGAATGAAAATGGCTTCTTAAAATTAGAAAGAGAAAGATGCCTACCCTTCCAGCAATAATTATCATATAATCCCCCTAACCTACTCATGCAATTATTGTCGTCGATGTTATTACATTGAGCAGGAAGGAAATTAACAATAATAAGAACCAGAGCCATTACATACCAAAGGAGCTGGAGCCGTAACCATTGCAGACTTGTCGCAGCCTTGCCTTCCCATCCTTCGTGACTTTTCCAATGAGGAAGAATTCTCTACCAGCTATTCTCTTCATTCCTTAACCAAATGTTTTGCTATTTCCAATGCCTTTCTGACATAATTAGTTAGCGCTGTGCTGCTGCCATAATTATCCGCCATGCAAAAGTACCTACCGACTTCTAGATGTAAGGGTTCGCTTCCATAACTTAATTCAACCCATATCTAAGAATTTATCTGTATTTGAACTCATTAAGTCCCAAATATCTGTCAATAGTCTCCACTTGTACTAAAAAATACACTTCAATACACCTACATAGTGCCCAATCGATATTTTAAGTTTTAAGTTTTAACCTCTCCTACCACATAGCTTCATGTGTGCCACCAAATATGGAGAAATACTCCCTGCAGGAGCATGACCATGCCCATGCTCGAGCAGCTAAAGATCGAGGGCAAAAGTGATGCCAATTTAAGGGAATCCAATTGCGAAAATGGGGGAGTTGGGTAGCAGAAATTCGAATGCCCAAATCCAAGCGAAGTTATGGCTGGGTTCATGCATAACTCCCCAACAAGTCGCCCGCGCCTACGACGCCATTGTGTATTGTTTAAGAGGGCCTATCGCCAAATTCAATTTCCCTAATTCTATGCCCAAGATTCCCTCTGCATCTTCCCTTTCTCATCATCAAATTCAGGTCGCCATCGCCAAATATGCATAGGATCAAGTCCCTTCGAATTTTCCCCTCTTTGCAGAATATTAATAGTAAAGTGATAGAGGAGACCACATCACCGTTAAGACCGGATCCTGTATCATAAACAGAGTTGTCAAGCGATAGTCATCAAATATCAGGCGAACGGGAATTGGATATGTGGGAAAGGCCATTTGAGGTACCAGGCAGCAATTATGAAGGGTGCGTGAGCGTGAACTTGAATTTGGAGAGAATGCCATTGATTGAGGAGGTTTTGGTGTTGGAACTTGTTCGTAGTACTTGGCAGCATCGTGATTAGGAGAAGGAGGAGCACATGAACATTTTCATATACCCCACAGAGTTGTGGAATTTTTGAATAATTGCGTGCATGAATGTGGATTATCCGGAACATCCATGTTCTGAAATCTTAATGATTGCAGCCAAGGGCGAGTTTCGAATTGGCAACCTCTTTATTAAGCCTTAGCCTAACTAGTTTGTTTTTTTTCCCTAAAAAACTATGGAAATTCAAATAAAATTTGGAAGAGATTTTTTGAAAATCTAGATTGCAGCTGTAAATTTCAAGATTTTGAGTGAGTCATAAAATTTTGATGGTGCTAAATCCTTTTCCACCATTAAAAAAAACATACAAAATTTCTTGAAACCCAAATTCTAATTACTTTTAACCATATAAACAATTCCTCCACCTCCCTAAACTTCCCCTACTTTTAATCGTTCAAACAATTCTTCCAGCTCCCTAAAATTCCCCTTAGGGCCCAACGAAAATTGTGTCGGAATTGGAATGATCACTGAATTCCAACTGAATAAAAAGAATCGGAACTAATGGATAAGCACAAAAAAAGATAACTTTAATGTACTAAATAAAAATATTAAGATTCTGAGTCTATTCTACTTTACATGATTTTGGACATGCATTCATTTCTACTTGGATATCTGCTTGTTTGTCTGCACCTGTCCCATGGCAGAGGATATTGTTTTTATATATTTATGGTTTTTCCATTAAGAGATATTGAAAAATGTTTGAGATAATTTACTTTTAATATTGTTATTGTTATTTAAAATATAAAATAATTAAAGATTAGAAATAAATGGTATATATTATTAAATTTATTTATTTTTTGTCTGGGAGGTTTTCTATGATATTGTTACTCAATATCAATTTAGTAGATCCATTTAAATTAAGTAGTTTGTAAATGAAAAGAATTTAAAATATATTTCAAGTTGTGAAGATTTTAAAAAATCTAAAATTAATTGAATTCTATATTTATTTTAAATCATTATTAATAATGATAAAAATATTAATATATAAGTTAAACATGTATATGTTAAAAAAACATGTAAATAGGTTTTGTTACATTACAATGGGTTAATATCACAGTTTATTAATACTTTATGCTCTAAAGATCATAACTAATGTTCATGTGGTACATATTCATTCATATGACAATTTTTGAATCAATTTAATTAAAGTGACAAAAAGACATAACGATTTTTGAGATAAGCCTCAACTTTTGGTATTGTTACTAGGACACTCTAGAATATTACATGGAGATTAAATATTTACCATCCACTTAATAATTATTGATAATTAAATTAAAATTATGAAAGTCATATTCCAAAATAGATATGACTATACAAATTAAAAAGTAGTAATAATGAAAAAATTATTTGAATGTCAGTCATAATTCCACTTTAATTTCACATCAAATTTATATAGAAATAAAATAATTGAAAAAAAAAAAAAAATCTAACTTCTATAATTACTTTCTACATTCTCCTCAATATGAAATGACAAATTATTACAATATAATATTGATATTGCAATACACCTGCATTATATATATATATATATATATATATATATATTAAATAACATAATTTTATATCAATTTTCTATAAAGACATATAAAGTAATTGATATTAATAAACAAAACATATTTCAGTATCAATCATTAATAAAATATTCCAGTGTTCATATTAAGTAAGTAATTTTATATCAACTTTATATATAGACAAAGAAAGTAATTGATATTAACAAAATTTTTATATTTTGACTTTCCATTAAGAAGATGTTTAATTTATTAACTTTTAATATAAGACATTTATAAAATATTAATAACTAAAAAATTTGAATGTAAGACATTTTTAAAAAATATTAATAACATAAATAATTTATTGTAAATATCTATCTATCTATATGGAGAGAGAGTGACTTGATTTGGATCTTGGGGGCTAAGATATGATAAACTTGAATGCAAGAGAGAAGAAGAAAACACGCAAAGAAACTCTTTATTAAAATAAGAGAAATAGTTACAACTACATTTTGGTGCACCAATATGTCTTTTTACAAAGTGAGGCCAATTAGTTATAGTATGGGTAAATATCGGGTGGATGCCACTTTCTATTCAGATCAATCCTCCCCCCTTACAAAGAAATGGTCCGCATTTCATCAAGTTCCCTCATAAGCTTTTGTTGAATATGCGCCAATGAAGAGAAGGCTTTCTTCAAGTTGACCCATAACCTTGGGTTTGTGGATGACCCAAAACCAAGTGTTGTTGAAGATAAGGGTTTTGTGTGGTCGAGCCATAACCATGATGAATGAGGCTCAAAGATAGAGTTACCCTATAATTCTTGTGGGCCAACTATGATGCGAACAATGCATGAATTAGCTAATGGACTTCGATGGCAAGGATTTTATGTGGTTGACCCATAACCATGGGTTTGTGGGTGAGCCATGACCATGATGAATGAAGGTTCGAGGGTAGAGATACCTTGTAATGCTCATGGGCCAACTAGGATACTCAGAAAATGGACTTCGATGGTAAGGGTTTTGTGTGGTTGACCAATAATCGTGGTTTTATGGGTGACCTAAACTATTATGAATGAGGGTCAGAGGATAGAGATAATCTATAATGCTTTTGGACCAAATATGATACTGAAAATGTATGGCCTAGCAAATGGACCTCAAAATAATTCACTTATTGGTCTACCAAGGTATGATAGAAATATGGTGGCTTATCTTTGTAAATTATCACTATCCAATGAGATGTTGTAAAGGTTTCTTGTAAGCAATCAAGTTTTTCTTCATTTTTTTTGGTCATGACAAAGCTTAAACATGGAGACAAGCTCACTATTATGTTGGTACAATCTAAAGAAGACAAAGAAGAAGGAGAGGGTGTTTGTACAACCTTGTAAGAAATGTATTGTAGGATGCCTACAAATGCTATTATTTCAACAATCATTTGTTCCCATACAAAAAGGCCTGACATAACGATTGCAGAACCAACATGGTTATGAAGCTCCTTTGTGGACCACCCCCTTGTACTAAATGATCCCATAAGGTTGACATCAAATAATTTCTTTGCATTGTGCACACTACTTTGATGCAGCTTTGTCCTTCGATTGAAAACATATCATCTTCTACAATTTGTTCCCAAATATGATGAGAAATCAAAATACACAATGGTTGCTTCTATTGTGTATATGCCTTTAATATCTTGGTCTTTTACAGGAAAGGTTGGTAATTGGGACTCGATCCTTAGAAATCTTTGACCCTTATAGTATTGTTGTTTCTTTTCTCTTCCTTTTCTTTTACATGCAATCACAATGTCTAGCCCGAGCATGTGGGATTCAAAGTAGAAATAGGACCATATGGTGATAATGATAGCAAAAGCAACCATGGAGGGTTATATATTTATAGCCCGAGGAAATTTCTTATTCCACAAGAAAATTGGGAATTTGTACACAACTCATTTCTTTGAAATAAGAACATGAAAATAGAGGGTTTTCATGACGTTTCCTCCCGCTACAATCTCAGTTTTGAGTCTGGGAGGAGTCATTACTTTGGATTTCATTGAGGAAACACATCTTGATTTCATGAATTGGGTTTTACTTACAAATAACAATCTCATTGCCTTGTCTACAATTTCTACATAACTTATCTATTACTATTGTTAGGTTTTAATGCATGTCCTCGCTTCAGAATCGTTACTTGCCCCATTGATAGTGGAATTTTTCCAAGTCTTTCTTCAATACCTGGTCATAAACATGGCACCACACTACAAGAAAAAAACACATTGGTGAGGGTCATGCTTGTGACGGACCTTTAAGGTCCGTCACCAATGTCACATATGGTGACGACCTTTAAAAAACCGTCACTGTAAGTGTATATAGTGATGGTCCTTTATGGTCCGTCACCAAAGACATTTTCAATGACACTTTTGGTGAGGGTTGTTAAAGGCCCGTCACTAATTCTCTCTTTGGTGACACTTCTAGTGACGAACTTTTAATGACACTCACCAATGCTCTTTTTGTTACTTTTGGTGACGGTCAAAAAATGTCCGTCATCATTGATCATTAAAAAACCGTCACTGTAAGTGTATATAGTGATGGTCCTTTATGGTCCGTCACCAAAGAAATTTTGAATGACACTTTTGGTGAGGGTCGTTAAAGGCCCATCACTAATTCTCTCTTTGGTGACACTTCTAGTGACGAAGTTTTAATGACCCTCACCAATGCTCGTTTTGTTACTTTTGGTGACGGTCAAAAAATGGCCGTCATCATTGATCATTCCAATGAGTTTTTGATGACGCTATGTACCTATTAATATATTTTTTTGTCAAAAGTTAACGATTTAATACCATTATTGTGGAGTATTTTTTATAATATGTCCAAAGCCATAGTGGTTAGGGTCAGTGAATTTTTTAGAAGTAATTAGTGTGTATCATTTCCCTCAAGTAATAACTAGTCAAATAGAGATTTCCTATGAGTCAACATATTATTCATATATATTAAGTTTATTATCTAGAAAATTCCCTTTAGATAAAGTTCCACTATTGTGTGTAGGAAATATATTATTTAATACATAATCAAGCTTTGACAATTCAATTAATGAGAAATACCTAACGATCCTCACCAATCTGGGCACGCCTTAAATTAATGCTTTGGCACACACTAACATTTCTTAGCACCCCACATGTATTGGAACATCTTTGTACCTAGAACATATTGTGATGACACTTACGCCCAAGCACATGGTGACATGCGCTAGCACAACATCGAACTCTGCTAACATGTGTTGGCATGCTGCATATAGTCCCTAGCATGCCCTGGAACACCTTGGTTGAATGCATTGACATACATTAGCACTTGGCACACAATGCCACTTGGCACACAATGCCACTTGGCATGTATTGGGACCTATTATTAGTGTGCCTAGCATGCCCCTTTTCAAAAAGATAAAGTCCTGACTTATTAAACCTCTTATTGGTTCTTCCTTTTGTTGCCTTGACACATATTGACATACCCTGGTCCCCTGCACCACATCCTTAGCACCCAGCATGTATTGACATATCTTGGCACTATTAATTGGCACATGATATAATTAGCACACCCTAGAACTCCCAAGCACACTTTGGGAATTCTTGACATGCCTTGATATTCCCTAGCATGCCTTACCAATGCATAGCATACCTTGTCAGTCCCTCCTTAGCATGACAACTAACACTCATTAACACTAGTCTCTGGCGCACGTTCCTCATATTCATTAACTTTCATGAATTTTTACTTAGTGCTCCCTTAATGTTTTTTCCTAGTAATCCTTAACACTCATGAACATGCATTATCACTCTCTAGCACACTTTAGCACTCTTCAACGTTCCCTTCCACTTCATAACATGCATAACACTAGTTCCTAACACATATTGGCGCTTGGCACGTGTTGGTGCTTGGAAAGTCTTAGCATGTGTGGAATACGTTGAGATGCCTTGGTATGATTTGGCATGGTTTAATATTAAATTTATTTGTGATTATCAGTTGTTGGAAAGTAGATGAGAAGCAACAAAGGAATACTTGGCACTTAGAATGCACTAAGACTTTGCACTTGGCACCTATCGTTGCCTAGTGTTGGTGTGCCTAGCATGCCCCTCTTGGAAAAGGTAAATTGATGACTTATTAACCCTCTTATGTGTTCATTTCCTTGTAGTTTAACTTTTTTCTCCCTTTTGTTGTCTTGACATTCCTTGACATGCATTGACACACCCTTGCACATCTTGGCATGCCTTATCACTTAGCACATATTAGCATGTTTGACATGTATTCCCACTATCTAGCACATCAAGGGGGTGAAGAGAGATGTAGTCCTAAATTAGGTCGAGTACGAGGGCGAGTAAGGGTTGCTAAAGGGAGGTCATGATCATCCTCCAAGAGCAAGATCATCATGTGAGTGTTCAAAAGAATGTTACATACCTTAAGGGTCGGTTTGCGCTAGGAAGTAGGATGGCATATTGTTGGTTCTCTTCTGGCAGATCGAGCTTAAGAGAGGTTTCTCATGAGAATCTGGGCATGTGATTTCAATGGTGTCTTTGTGTGAAGGCCGCATCAAATTCCGAAATGTTGAAATTTGCAACAAGAAATAGTGAGATTGGAAACCATAAAGGACAAAAAAAAATGCACCCACACTGGTGAGGAATTTTGATGCACCAGGAGTGAGGAATGTGGGGCGTCTAATTTATTTTTCCCTTAAATAAATTGGACAATAAATTGTAATTTCATCTCATAACAACTTGTGTTAGTTAATTAAGTCACGATGACCGAGTTAGCTCAAGAAATTCAAGTACTTGAGGGTCTAAGATGAGGCATCTAGAGGGATTCTAATATTTTTTGGGTCCAGTTGAAATTGATGCATTAGTGGGGTGCAAGTGTAATTAACTCAATTAAATGCGTTAAAATCAGTTTAACCGGTTCTAACTAAGTTATGAGCTAGCGAGAGGTCCAGTGAATTAAATTAGATTTAATTCACAATGAGTGATCAATCATATAACTGATAATTCGCTTTAATAGTTGTATGCATGTCAGTTTCGAGGAATACCTAGTTGAGACAGAGGTTAAAGGGAACATAACTATCAATTGTATTCAGAGAAAATTTCCCATGTGAAATTATAAAGTCATTGGGATTCCATAATGGATTGTGCAATCAAGGAAGATTGATTTTCCTAATTAATAAGTAGTTAATTCCCTAGCTAGGATTGTATGAGCAAGGTAGGCTGAAGTAAGGATCAGAATTGGCTAAGTACTAGACCGAGTTTGCCTAGATCAACGGGATACAATTGACAGAGTGTTGGAGAATCTCATGAGAGATTAAGCATTAATGTTTTGTTTCATGATTCCTCGACTTAATACACAATAGAGATAGAGGGCCTTTGAGCAATTTCTTTCCCCAAATACATCATGTTGTTGTGCGATTGATAATTTATTTCTCTTACTTATATGTGATTGTGCGATCATGTTTTGTTTCCACAAATTGTAGGAAGGATTCAATATCTTGTTTTAGTATATTACAAGATTAGATTGAATCTTGTTGGTTAGATTTTCTACATGGTATTAGAGCAGAATTTTTTTGGGCGGCGAGTTTGCATAGAATATTTGAATATTTTGGTGTAAAATTTTCAAAAACAAATATGCTATTTGGATTCCTTGCGAAAATCTACCGAAATAGAAAAAAAAAATCGGTCGAATCGGAGCTCGGATGAGGGAGATATCATCGATTTAAAATCAACTCTTTTTTAGAAACTTTTTGTAACGTCGGGACAATTACACTGTGCGCGAGTCAAGAACCTATATGTAATTGAGGTACCAGATGCATGCAAAGCTTTGAGGAGAAAGGCAGAAGTTAGAGACTTGGTGGTTTAAAGGGAGCATAAATACCTCTTAACATGAATCTTCATGAGAAGCTGTCTCAGAAGGTTGTGGAGTAGTTGCCACAATTGGAGAAGCAGAGAGGAGATTGAGTGGAAGCATCCACTCAAGAAGAGGCCTCCATGAGGGGGAAATTTCGAGCCATATGGGAAGAGGGAGAAGCCATACCTGGAGGTGTAAGCTGGTGGGGTGATGTGTAGACATAATCCCAAGATAAGAAATTTGGGCAAGGTCCATTGAGATGGCGTGTGATCTCATGGATCGAACCTGGCTACGAGGAGCCACAGTACAATAGTAGTACGAAGGATCAGTTAACTTGATGTAGTCAGATGTCAGCAAGATAGAAATCAGAGTCAGATGTCAAATACTGGATCACAAATTAGAGTTAGCAATAGTTCAAAGGGCACGGATGCAGATGTCAGCAGCAGCGCAGAGAATCCAGTACTAGACAGATGCAGTAGCTAGCAGCAGTCAGAAGATTCTGATGACAGATGCATTATACTCAGTAAGTTGTTCGGAGGCTATTCAGTTTTAGGACTTGTAGGTGCAAACAACACTAGAGACGTGTAGCATGCAGAACATTCCAAAAGTACCGAATGGAGATAGATTGAATTCCTTTCTTGTTGAGAGGGAGTATTGAAATTTGCAACAAGAAATAGTGAAATTGGAAACTAGAAAGGACAAAAAAAATGCACCCACACTAGTGAGGAATTTTGATGTACCAGGAGTGAGGAATGTGAGGCGTCTAATTTATTTTTCCCTTAAATAAATTGTAATTTCATCTCATAACAACTTGTGGCAGTTAACTAAGTCATGATGATTGAGTTAGCTCAAGAAATTCGATTTAAGGTGATCGAGGTGGATATTGGTAGCCACCCGCCTATTCCACTTGGGCCCTCGCCATTGTCTCTTTCAATTTTTCAATTTCCTTAATTATAGCACAGTTTACTATTTTTGTTAGTTTTTCAGGTTCTGAACTTCCTGAGCCATTTTGAGGCCCCAAACGACGTTTTTTGGGCAAGAAAGGTTTAGCGATTTCATAGAAATCGCATTATCAGTTGTAATCCTCGAAGAGATCTTTCTAACAAGGTATCATGTGCATCAAACGAAGATCATATGACCAAGTTACGACCCCGGAAAGTTGGATGCCCAACTAACCCCAACGGGGCCCATAAACTCTTGGTGTTACATCTCCTCGGGTTAGGGTTTTGATTGTTTAGGATTTTATCTTATTTTTAAATAATAATAAAAGACCCTTCATCCTTATTGTAACACAGTTCAGAGGAACATAACTATCAGTTGTATTTATAGAAAATTTCCCATGTGCAATTATAAAGTCATTGGGATGCCATGATGGATTGTGCAAACAAGGAAGGTTGATTTTCCTAATTAATATAGAGATAATTCCATAGGAATTGTGTGAGCAAGGCAGGCTGAGAATTGGCTAAGTATTAGACTGATTTTTCCTAGATCAGTAGGAGACAATTGGCAGAGCGTTTGAGAATCTCAAGAGAGATTAAACATTGTATTGTTTCATGATTCCTTGACTTAATACAAAATAGAGATAGAGGGTTTTGAGCAGTTGCTTCCCCAGATACATCTTGTGTTGTGTGATTGATAACTTGTTTCTCTTACTTATATGTGATTGTGCGATCGTGTGTTGTTTCCACAAATTGTAGGAAGGATTCAATATCTTGTTTTAGTACATTACAAGATTAGATTGAATCCCGTTGGTTATATTTTCTACATGAAATAGAAGAGAGGGTTGATACCATCTTGCCTTGTGGTGGTTAGTAGGTCGCAAGGTCCGTGATAAAGACCAACATAAATGGAGGAGGGCTTGCACTGTAATTTAGAGCCATAACAGAAGTTGACACAGGTGTAATATTGACTGATTTAACCCTAGTTTGAGGGTCGACATTGAGATCTGAAGTTCATGTCAAGATTCAATCAAAGAAATGCCCAGAATCTATGGATCCATATGAGCTAGGTCGAGTCTCTTATGGAGGCAAGAGTCATGTTTTTTCTATGTGTGGATAGGGTTTGTTCTACAACAATTAGAAGTACATAAGTATAATGCCCTAGTTAGGACAGTTTCCTAGCATGTTTAGTTCATAAGGTATGCCCTTAAGACTATGACAAATTTGCGTAGAAGAAGACAGGTTGTGACCCTTAGAGCGAGGTTTATTTATGCAATAAAGACCACAGATCTGGAAGATGGTTTGCAGATTCAGTATGTGTGGAGACAATAGATCCAAAGGAGGGTGGAACCTGAGCAGAAGATTGAGCATGCAGAAGAAATGTGCCATATGGAGAATGGATTAACATGCAGAGGAGTTGATTTTGGTGGACTTTCCATAGAGTTTTAGACAAATATATGAAGAAACCTATAAAAAATTAGTAAATGGACTGTTAGTGGCTGATTTGTGACCCCAGTTCAGTCATCTAGAGATTGTTAGAAGTATGATAAGAGGAGTAATTCATATCTGTTCGTAGATTGGACAACAAAGATCAAATTGTCGATACACAAGAACATTGATCTTGAGAGGACTCAAACCCTTGTTAGGTGGCAGATTTGAAGAGCCCTAGATGAAGACAATATTGTGGGGCCCTAGATCAATAAAAAGAATTGATTGTGGTTGGGCAGATTGATGGTAGTCCAAGTACAGTTGGAGGGTTGTTAGATTACTGTCAAAGAAGAGCCCTGACTCTTGTTCTGGTGAAGGACAACAAAATTGGTAGAAGCGTAGGTGTATAGGGCCTAACTAGGATGTGCAGACTTTCGAGGACTAAAGTAATAGTCAAGTGGGCGAACCAACTAGCCCTAGGTCACTATATTGTAGAGGATTGATTAAGAGAGAAGAAGGGCAACCTCCATAGCCCTGGACTTCTCATCTTGGAGTTGTAATATGGCAAAAGTGGGCATACGAAAGAGTTGTTCACAAATGGAATTGTGAACAACTTGTTACCACTCAAACTAGTAGTGGACCTAAAAGGTGTTCCTAAGAGGGCAATTGCTAGGACAAGGGAAACGATGGAGGCTTATCCCATTGTCACCACAACTAAGGCTCCGTGCTCTTCACGGAATTTCACCGATGGGTGGAGTCTCGGTAGTTTAGGAAGTCACTTGTAGAGTATTGGTCAATGAATAGGTGGGAAGTGACCCTCGAAACCCTTTCTCTAAGATAAAATAAAGAGTGGGACTTGCTTTCCTTCTAAGCAAGTGAATTTATCTTCTAGGGAAAGAAGAGGGGGATTGAAGGGTTGAGGGAGAAGAAAAAGACTTATAAAGGAAGTTCTCAATCCCTAAAATCCTTTGGGAACTTGGATTCCCAAATGGTCCTTGATGAAAGGCCTTTGACACCAAATGGGACCACACGGGGCCAAGTGGACCCAGCCCAGGTTCGAGGATGGAATTTAGCAACCAATGATGTTCCTATACTGGAAAGGTTAGGGGAAAGGATCGGACAAGAGTTTCTACTTCGATAGGTCAAATTGATCCTACTAGGTTCTATCCTTGGGACCACCTAGGCAAAACTTGATCCTAGAGCTAGGGCTTGAGGTATTTGAATATTCCACTGTCGGAATTGGCCCAAGTTTTGAGGAGAGTGAGGGTACCCAACAACGCAACTTCCTCTTGGAGATAGAAGTTTTCCTCTAGCTATATTCCTAGGAAATTGTTGCCCTAGGTGACTTAATGGGGCTAGACCTAGGGAATGTGAAAATTTTCTTTAACTCTAAATCTCCAAATTCATCAAATTATATCCTGTATTCAAACCTGATCCTCTATGTTAGCCATTCTGAAGATAAGGCTGATAACTTACTATAGAACCATCACCTACATGTAGTGATCTTATTCTGTGAGAAGACAACCTACTTTCGAGAAGACATGGAAAGGTAAACACTCTCTGCCAAGATTTTCCATACAGCCTAGGTTAAGCAACCACATATACATCACCAATTTTTTCTCTTCAGATTTGTGACTTAGAAGAGCTTTGTCTGACCACCTCCGGGTTGCTCCCAGAGTCACCCAAGCAAGCCCTCTCAGCATCATCCTCTTTCTGTAGTACCTAATTAGTAATTTAATTAACCATAACAGTTTCTTGATCATGCAGGTATTTCAAATATATTGCCAATAAGCATAAAGCTTTCATGCTAAATAATCACGTCAAAGACTTTAGACTATGATGCAAAAAATACAAAGAAACCTCACCAACACTCAAAGGACAAACAAATTCAAACCTCTACAAAGTATAAATAGATATCTGATAAACTTGATTCCACCACAAAAATGTGCTTAACTAAAGAAAATTCTAATTATTGTGCTTTCAAGACAAAGCTTTCAAGGGCAGTGATGTTATAAACATACCCCTAACACCTCGTGAACAATCAATGTGTATAAGTAGACCATCATAAGGCCCATTTTAAACATCATTATTATCATTTTATAAATCATTTTTATCAAATCAACAAGAAGCAAGCAACAATTGCATTCAATTCCACTGAAGCAAAGTATATGGCAGTTTCATATTCTTATTATGAAGCTATCTAGATTTGCAACTTGATTGTAGAGTCAACCAATCACTTGTTGAAGCCCAATATTGTCTCTTGTGAGAATCAAAGTTACATCAAGCTCTATGAAAATCCAATGTGTCATAACCATTTCAAACACATTGATATTCAATACAATTACCTAAGATTCCAAGTTCATTAGGGAGTTGGTAGTGTTGGACCACATTCTGACAAAGTTGCATATGGTTAATAGTTTGACAAAGCTCCTAACAAAGGGGAAGTTGCACATGGTTAACGCTAGTCATATCTGTGGAAGGAATATTATAAGCATAATTTACTAGAAAAACAAAAGAACATTATCAAAGGAATAGTCATGAGAATGCAGGTTGCACAGAAGATATCTACATGTATAGGATTTTCTAGAAGTTTAAACACCAGCCCAAGGAAAGAAAATCAAGGGAAGGGCTTGCTGCTTCATCAAAGCACCGATCCTAAGATTTTCCTAACAGAAACAGAAAAAAAATGCAGCAAACCAGAATTTTCCTGCTATGAAATGACGGAAATATTGCAGACTGGACACTTGTTTTTCTAAAGCAACCACTTGTTTTTCTTAAGTTTGCTTCATAACTTCTCACGGTGCTTAACTTGCTTGTTTGTACATGTAAGTGAGACTACAACCCCCCAACCTCTCTAACAATTCCACCTCTTCAACCCTTGTTAGTGTCTTCTTAGACATGCACACATGCCTCAAACAAAACTTAACACTAGCATCCAAAATGTGCATGCTCGTTTCATCTTTTAATGCCTCGCTGAAACCACATTATCACATTGTTTAAAATGAAATGTTCACAACTTAAGGCAAAACACCTACTTTGCTTATGACAACCTAAACTATGCAAGTGACTTCGAGATGACTTCAGTTTCTCAAGATAAAAACACATGGTCTTACAACCCCATTCACACAACAATTTGAATATATTTAACCTAGAAAATGGTACATATGCTAGTCCTTTCAAATTTGTCACGCGACTTTCAAGAAACTAATACTTTGTGTTTTAACTATCAAATCCACTTACTATATACTCTTTTTTTTGTACACCCACCTAATATACAAGAAAAATTAATTTTTTTCAATGCAACCAAGTTAAAAATGCATATTTCCTCTATACACTTAAATGTTTTCAACACAACCAAGTTAAAAACACTCTTACATTCAAATTCCAAAAATACAACAGTAAACCTTAACAACAAAAACATTACATAAAATTAATAATCTTAAAATTAAATCATTATTATTATAATAAATAATCCTACCATTTCCATCACAACCAAAATCATACACTAGTTTGTTAGTTCCTCAAATACAACAAAGATATGTAAGTGAAAATACAAAATAAATTAAATCATTATTATTATAATAAATAATCCCACCCTTTCCACCACAACCAAAATCATGCACTATGTGAGTTCCTCAAATACAAAAAAGATCTTACTATGTAAGTGAAAATAAAAAATATTGTAGCTAAATTCTCTCAACCCTATTTTTTGTATCTGCTGGCTTTTCATAAGGAGGGCGCCAAAATGGGATTGAAGAGAGTTGCGACTTATGGTTTTACCAGCAGCAGACCCGATATCGAACCCCACCACCGGTTTTTCGACAGCGCCAAGGTACGTTCCATGTTCAAAATCCTCTGTATTTTTGCATCCAACTCTTGTATGTTTAGAAATTAATCTTTGTGCTTGATATTGTTACTATTCGCAGGGATGGAATTGGCATCTGATGAGTCCGAGAGACCATTTATCAAAATAAAGGAGCAGTAGTAGAATACCCGAATGCGAGGCTTATATGCTCAAAAGGCCAACATTGCGACCACCAGGGCGTTGCGAGAATCTCTGCACCTCGCTCGGCCTCAAGGGAATAGAAAAGATGCTGAAGAGCCCGGACAACGATGCCACCATCAGTGAGTTCTTGTTCCATTTATTTATTCTTTATTTTTAGATTGTTGGAAACCCTTAATTCTTGAAAATAAGTAGAAAATGTATGATTCACAAGTAGAAATTACTTTAAAAAAATTGTAGATATTCTGCAATGAGTGAAACAAACAAATACTGTGTGATCTGTTCACTCTTTCTCAAAAACAGTGAAGCCCAACGAGCTAGATGCTCTACATAGGCCGATGCCTGCCTATGAAAGCTATCGAAAATTGGTGAATGCATTCAGGTGTCACCAATTGCATGCTCTGCAGGGATCTACTTGGCGTAGAGGTACTTGTGGTGGGCCTTTCACTGGCCAAGAGCCACCTACTTACCTAGTTGGATACTCACTGCTTAACCGATTGCCAAAGCTCCATAAGAGATGCATTTCCCAGTTCTAGTGCTAACGCCCAAAGAAAAAAAATGAAATTGAAAGCAAAGAACATTAAGCCTTAGCCCTTACAAGCAACCTGTTACCCCTCAAAATGCATTTGCATTTTCAGCATATTCTTTCGAGTAGTTCATCTAATCTTAGATCAAGGAAGCAAAAAGGAGATTGGTGTAACAATTAGGAGGACAAAATCAGCAATTAGAAGCATGCATTCTCCAAAATGTTTCTAAATATAGTAATATATAAACATGCAAATTATTTTTTTAATCCATTCTAAAAGGATTTTGTTCCGAGATCCTAGGTTGGACTAAGACAATGTGCATGAGCATATCTATCTGTCAGTGATGTTAGCACAGAGTAAGAAAATACTATTTGTGTTTGTGGAGCCTAGATAAGGGTTTTGGATATAGAAGCAATCATGTAGCACAAATCAACAGATTTTTTGGATACCCATTACAACATGGGTGCACAGATCAAAATGATGGTTGAAGCCTGGGAATATACATTTGCTAATTGGCGTTTGTATATCCTTCCATTGCATCATATTCATAATTCTTTAATGCTTTACTTACAACTTTGTAGGTTGGTACTGTAATTGACTTCATGCCAAAATATAGCAATAGAGGTGTGAATGATACCCTATTGCTGGAAACAAGTCTGAAAATGCAATATCTGTGTGATGGATCCAGACTTTTGAAAGGTGGCTGCATCATCTGCACATCAGTGGAATCTAATGATATGTGGCTAATATGCTCATCCTTATCCTATTATAGAGCAATGAGGAAGCATCAATAGGCATTAGCTCTAGAAGCATTATGGTATGACTGAGTTTGTAATGACACTGTCAAATATTTTCCATGGAATCTGCATAGGAGGCACAATGGGTAAACCCTCATTCTTGTAGGCACATGTGGTAGAAAGTTAGCCCTTATAAGATCCATATCTCTTGTTTCTGTAGTGCCAGCTATTGCATACTTGTTTCTGTTGAGAATTTGGAGGGCTGGAGATTAATTCAAATTCTCTTCTTGATAATTACTTATGAGCTTACTTGAGTTATTTATGTCTTCTCTTCTTTAGCTTATTTAATCTTTCATCAAGTCAATTATCAAAATACACGAGACACACAAATTATGCTCCTAGAATCAGGGAAAAATCTCTCCCTCTTCGAGAGGAAAACCCATGAGAAATTCTTTTATAGATCTTCAAATGACAAGTACCATGACCCAGACTTAGACCCTTGACCTATGGATGCTTCCAAGACCTTGTTACTTATTCTTTGTCGATCTTCCATGCTGATCTTTCTTTCTTGCACTAGTTTGTATTGTCCTTTCTTTTATTAACTGCAGAGATTTACCTTGCTCTCTTTTATTATCCAGCAATGACCCTTAATTTTCACATCCACTTAAGACCTTCATACTGCAGACCTGATTATGTCATAGACAGTAGGTGCATATTAGTGAGATTTCCCGAATATCTTATTCCAAACTTGACAACAACATACATACATTCATCCGCATCATGGTAATCCACACACATCATGGTGATCTGTTGAACTTAACACTGTTCCATTTCAGAGAAAATGACACTTATATACTGCACTTTTAAACAGAGGAATCTGCAAACTTCAGCTTTAGAAATCCATTTTTATAACTTCAAGAAATCCACATTTTATATCTCCTTAAATCTGCATATATATCACTCCTGAAGTTATCCGCAATTTGCTTCAGGTTAGCCGCACTTCTGCTTCAGTCAATGGTGGCATTTCTGTTCTAGAGACTGCAAATATTTATTATATTTCTGGTTATCAAGTATATATGCCTCCTTTTCAAACTTAATTCTCCATTAGATGCTGTCAAAGGTTCGCATTCCAGCTCACATATATCCGCACTGTATTACTAAGAAAATCTGCACTTAGTCACATATGTAGTCTGCATTGTATCTTTGAAAAGGCCGCATTTCTATTTCTGAGATTCACCAAAAATCTTACTCAAATAAACCGCAGAGGTGTGTGTATATATATATATATATATATAGTGCACTTGTCAAGTCTTTTAGGCCTACCATACAGTCAGCTAGAAGGCTGACTTCTCAGCTGATAATTAGGTCGACGTGTAGGTGCATATAAGTTGACTTTTATCATCCATCTCCAGCGTTGAGTTGAGTCAGTTTCAAGCCATCCTTTTGCGAATTCTTTTGCAAGGCCTTGGAGCATCTCTTTTGACTAGATCCTTCATATATAAATGATACTTAATTACATTTTTATCTAGAAGACAAAGCCTTAGATAAACATCAAGAAGAAGTCTATTTAACTTATAATAAAATCTTGCTCATGAAACCCATGAAGCAAGTACAAAATACGTTTTATTACCTTTGTCTTCTTCTTTACATAAAGTACATAATTACATAGTCAATATGAAGACTGACCTAGTTACACTTTTCAACACTCCTTCTTAACTAGGGAGGTATTCATACAGGTACATGGTCACTTTCAAACTGAAGAATCTCATAAGAAGAATCGGATTGGCAATCGCATATATATAGCATCATATCAACCAACATTTTCATAGTGTAAGGCCTTGACTAACAACCCCATCTCTCAACGAGACAATGGGCTACAATGTTGGTGAGACACATGACTTATAGACACCAAAGTCATTGTCTCTCCTAGGTACATACCCCACCTAGGTGTTCCCAGAGTATCACCTTCTTGGATTATTCTTCTCTTGGGTAGCCAGCCCTCAAAGAATATCGGTCCTTGACTACTCTTATATTGAAGTTCCGACCTCATTCTCAAAGAGTATCGAATGCCAGATGATTACCCAATCCTCTATTCTGTCTTCCAGGTGAAGACCAAAATGATGTGTCTATCCATTCTCTTCACATGGCATTCACTAAGACTTACGGCTGTTAGTCCTGGTATAGTGCATGACACATGTAATAGAGAATTACATACGTCACTCCCTCTTAACATAGAAAGGACATACTTCAAGTTTCTTCCAAGCAAGAAACTTACCACCAGGCTCCCTATCAACCAGGGTCGTGCAGCAGCAATCCAACTACTCATGAAGAATTCCTCCCCTCGATGTCATGGATTTCGATATTGATGAATCTTCAACTTTTGGCTTCATAGGGCATAGATCATCCATCACTTTTAGTCACGAGTCATGCCCACTATCAGAAAGTGATTCATCAGTCTTTATCATCTGGTCCATCGTTATTTCATGCTGTTTTCCTTCGAATCATCTCCAAGGATCATACATCCTTTCTCATGATTAGCAACCCTACACAAATTCATCCCGATAAACATAGACATATGAACTTTTAAAACCAAAGTTACTTCAGTGATGACCTTTCACCATGACATGTTCCTGTCAGCATCAACATCCTTTATTCAGATTGACACATCTCCTAATGATATGTTTTGTCAAGGGTCTTCTTCTTTACCAGACTTTTGTTAGAGTCTACATATCTTCCCAGGAGATCTCCTAGTCGCATCTTCTTGGCTTCCGGATGATAACTGCCTTTAGACATGGTTGCATTTCATGATCTCTTCCTTTCTGCACATTCTTCATTCCCAAGAACTTACAAATTTTCCAGTTCCTTGTTCATGTACAACCACCTCATATTCCATGAGGATATATATATGTTGATTTCATCTGTCAGTGCATTAAGAGATACTCCTTCGTAGATCATACTTCTAAATACAGAAGTTCATTACCTGCAACCATATGACATGAATTCACAGTATCCAGTGTCAGCATATAAATATGTACATACCTCATACTTTTTTTTTTCTTGAGCCATCCTGTAGCAGGTTTTCTAGAATGAAGAGATTCATTCCCTTTACTTGCTCCATCAATATGTCATCTGAATTTTGTTTCCATGATGACCCTTGATCTTGATGACTACCTTCCATTAGTAATGTTATTAGAGAGGATTTCCCGGAGCTATTTCACCAAGAGCTCCTACCATGCTTCGATCATGATGCTACACTGCTTCCTATCTTACAACCAACATAAATCACTTAAAGGAGAAGATGATCTCAATCATAGTGGATATCCCTTGCTTCTTCTTTCTTAGATTACTTTGCATCAGGTTCTTCCCTCATTTTAGAGACATGGGATTCTTCCCTATTTCTCTTGTCCTTTTCAGATTAAGGACAATTTCTATTATAATGCCCAAGTTTATCACATCCAAAGCATCGTGCTTTGTCCATATTTCTTCTTCTACTCTGAGGACCAAACTTACTGAATCTTCCTTTCTTCTCGGACATGGCTGCAAAGGCCTGATTCCCTTCACTTGATTCTGTATCAGCTTTGGCTTTCAGTCTTATTTCCTCTATTTTACATAGAGACCCTAAATTGTGGAATGGTGCGGCTTCTTTCTTCCAGAATAAGCCTGAAGTGAAGTTTCCCTATTCTTCTAGTAGAGCATTCAGCACCAATGTAGTCATCTCAGTGTCAGACATTACTTCTCCCAGTTCCTATAGTTGATCTCAAAGAGATTGCTTCTCCTGTAGTACTCACATAGAATAGCTCCACCAATTTCTCATATATTCCTTTTGATGATTCTAGATTTGGTACATTAGAGATGAGAGATTCTTTTATGGATTCTGTAAAAATCCTTTGGGTTCTTATATCTCCTTTCATATATTTGGCATGACTTCATTGTCCTTGTCTTCTATGTAGGAAAGTTTGAAACCCTAACCAGTTTGTTGCTTTCTTTGCAAAGAAGACATTTTTATAGATTCATATGAAGTCATAAAGATACTTACTTGAGTAGATGCTTTTCTTCTTCTATCAGCTTTCTTGTTGAAGATGATGGCAGGAACTCCCTCTTAAATTGATTTCAAAGTAGGTGATCTTGGATCCTCCTTGCTGTGTGGATTATTTGAAAGTCTTCTTGAGATGGTTTGAGGATTTCCTTGATTTGAATTTTCACCCAAACTTTGATTTTTTCTTCCTCGAGTGTCTCTTTGTCAAGCCATCCTTGTGTTCAGCACCTTAGCTCTGAAACCATGTTGAGAATTTGGAGGGCTAGAGATTAATTCAAAATCTCTTCTTGATGATTACTTGTGAGCTTACTTAAGTTATTTATGTCTTCTCTTCTTTAGCTTATTTAATATTTCATCAAGTCAATTATCAAAATACACGAGACACACAAATTAGGCTCCTAGAGCCAGGGAAAAACCTCTCTCTCTTGGTGAGGAAAACCCACGAGAAATTCTTCTTATAGATCTTCAAATGACAAGTACCATGACCCAGACTTAGACCCTTGACCTATGGATGCTTCCAATACCTTGTTACTTCTTCTTTGTCGATCTTCCATGCTGATCTTTCTTTCTTGCACCAGTATGTATTGTCCTTTCTTTTATTAACTGTGAGAGGGAAGGTAAATCATCCTTCCTCCCTTTTCTTATCCAGCAGTGACCCTTAATTTTCACATCCACTTCAGACCTTCATACTGCAGACCTGATTCTTTCATAAACAGTAGGTGCATATTAGTGAGATTTCCCGAATCTCTTATTCCAGACTTGATAGCAACATACATACATTCATCCGCATCATGGTAATCCACATACATCATGGTGATCTGCTGAACTTAACACTGTTCCATTTCAGAGAAAACGACACTTATATACTGCACTTTTAAATAGAGGAATCCGCAAACTTCAGCTTCAGAAATCTGTTTTTATAACTTCAGTAAATCCGCATTTTATATCTCCTTAAATCTGCATATATATCACTCCTGAAGTTATTTGCAATTTGCTTCAGGTTATCTGCACTTTTGCTTCAGTCAATGGTGGCATTTCTGTTCTAGAGACCGCAACTCTTTATTATATTTCTGGTCATCAAGTATATATGCCTCCTTTTCAAACTTAAATCTCCATTAGATGCTGTCAAAGGTTCGCATTCCAGCTCAGATATATCCGCACTATATTACTAAGAAAATCCGCACTTAGTCACATATGTAGTCCACAATGTATCTCTGAAAAGCCCACATTTCTATTTCTGAGATTCACCAAAAATCTTACTCAAATAAACCGCAGATGTGTGTATATATATAGTGCACTTGTCAAGTCTTTTAGGCCAACCATACAGTCAGCTAGAAGGCCGACTTCTCAGCTGATTTTTAGGCCGACGTGTAGCTGCATATAAGCTGACTTTTATCATCCATCTCCAGCATTGAGTTGAGTCAGTTTCAAGCCATCCTTTTACAAATTATTTTGCAAGGTCTTGGAGCATCTCTTTGACTAGATCCTTCATATATAAATGACACTTAATTACATTCTTATCTAGAAGACAAAGCCCTAGATAGACATGAATAAGTCTATTTAACTTATAATAAAATCTTGCTCATGAAACCCATGGAGCAAGTACAAAATACATTTTATTACCTTTGTCTTCTTTACATAAAATACATAATTACATAGTCAATATGAAGACCGACTTTGTTACACTTTTCAACAATTTCCACTAGGGAGGACTCTATTCGTTGTGGCTGTTTGGCAGCATAGAAAGCATGAATAGTAATTGTATTACTTTGGGACACTCAACTCTTTATAGGCTAGATTTTGTAGCAGAAAAACAATGCATTTGCTATGAAGATTAGACTTGTAGCACGATTGGGAGACATATAACAACAGAAATTTACTGAGACAACATTAAAATTCAAAATGCAGGAGACTATAGGGATATGATGATGTGGCTACAATTTGCAGATCAATTTGTGGGAAGATCCTATAGATTGTCTTGATCATCAAAACAATAGCTGAAAGGTATGCTTTTAGATCTATAAAACTAAATTCTTTTTCCATCTTGGAGAATTCCTTGCCTGGAATAAGGTTTGTTTAAAATAAAAAATTCAAGAAAACATTCCAGATTGAGAGATCTAAGGACCCCTTAACTCATCCATCACACAAACCCTAGGATGAACTCTCTTACTATGCAAGTTATTTCAGGCAATATGACACAATCAATGACAGATTTTAAGGTGGAAAAAGAGTGCGTTATTAAGGTAAGTTTTCTAAAATCTTTGTGTGGTTTATAGAGTTTGGAAGATAAGCTCATACTTTGAGGAAACTCCCCACCAAAAAATGGAGTTGTCTAACAACCCTTGATCTTTTTTGCACATATCTACACGAGTTGTGTATCTCTCTCCTGACCTTCCTTACCAGCTAGCTGTAGATGATGTCCACTTAACTTGTGGTTGTAGACAAGCCATGGACTCCCTACCAAAAAATGCACTTGTCTTAACAACTCTTGATCTACCTTGCACATATCTACATGAGTATCTTTTAGCAGTACTCCCACTTTGAGTTGTGTATCTATTACAAGTTTGATGGAGTTTGTTAGCCTTATTTCGAGTGCTCCACTATGAAGACAAGTAGTGTGTGAAGCCCTTTGGCATGGTCCACATGTGCATATTTTAGGAGTTCTAAGGAGATGAGAACCCCCTTTTTTGTGGTTTATCCTTACAAAAATCATTCCCAACTTCTATGAATTATTATAGCATTCCTAATCTACTGAATTTAGATTCTCCATGTACAGGGGCATCACTAGAGATAACTACCAAAAGCAATGGTTTGAGTAGAAGTTCTTTTTCCATTGGAGATGTGGCAATCTCGCAGGTATATCTTTGTGTGCAAATGCCCAGTTTTCTCCAGAATTTATATTGTTGGTTTCCTTTGCTCTCAGATTATATTATCCTTTAGTGTTCAGTTATTCTTATTTGGTACAAATGAGCTGGACTAGTGTAAGGGTTGAAGTTTCTCCAGTGGCTTTCAAAAGCATTTGCACTTGATTCTTATCCAAAGACACGAGTCACACCATGTTGCAATTCAAGTGTTTTTGCTCCTTAACAATCCAGTCATACTCTCAGAGCAGTATTGGTTCTATGATCCTTTTCCAAAGTGCTCCCAAGTATCATTTCATCTAACATGAAAACTGATGAATACCCTTAAAGAGAAGTAGGTGCTCCATCCTAAAGGTCTTGATACTTCTTTATGTTCCATACTCATGAATATAACAAAGGGAATATCTTGATAAATAGCTTCATTTCCAGGATGTCCTCTGCTGCCAAGAAAAGTGCCTAGAATGGACCCTTTCACGTCCAGGATGTCCTCTACTACTAAGAAAAGTGCCTAGAATGGACCCTTTTCTAATGTAGCAAACCTCTATGCTAACTGTCACACACTTCTGAGGGAAGAGTTGCTCCTAAGAAGGTGTCTCCATTGTTCTTCATGGTACCCAAAACAAAGATCTCCAAGGTTACTTCATGATGACCAATGCGTCATGGTCTTCAACATTATCTCCACGACCTTCAAGGTGTCTTCAATTGGCATCCCAATTTCTACACCTGCTCTAAGCCTCTTCAAAGGCTTCTTCAAGAACTCTCCAAGAAAGTGTTCACAAGGTGCTTCAAGAGTGTCTTCACATGGTGCTCCAAATACTTCAATATTTGGTCAACAATCTGCTCTAATATGCCCACTGTCAAGATCTTCTTCACTTGTACACCCTTTCAAGTTCACTGTTCATTAATGCTCATTCATTATTCTTCATAGGACTGAAATCCAAGCATGTGGTCCCTGTTTTGCCAAGCATGTGGTCCCTGTTTTGATGTCCGAGCCTAAAGTGGACTTGAGCCTTCAAACCTTGATGTAAAGTTGGGTCAACGATATACAGTTGTATCACAAGTATATCTAGCAGGTGAATTATCTAAAGTCTTCCATCAATTTACCGAGTCTGAGATTGTTGTTTATGCTAGGACATGAAGAGCCTTCACTATCACACTTAGCACAGTCACAGTAGTAAGTTCGAGCTTGTTAAGATTCCAAGAGATCTGAGTTGTGTTGTTTCTAAGGTGTATATCTCTGTTTCTAGCCTTTACAATGCTACAAAAGACTGTCCCTTTTCAAGTCCAAGGTATCACAAATATGATATAACACACTGCCCACCAGTCTTGAGCTTATCCTTCACAAGTGACTAACACAGGTCTGAGCTCTTGTAAGAAGCATCTACAGGACTATGGTCTGAGCCTCCAAGCTGCAATTTCTGGTATTTTAACACACAGGTCAAGGTATCAAGACAACTAATCAGAGCTTATTGTTCACAAGTTATCACAAGTCCGAGCCGAAGACACGAGCTAATCTGACACTTCACTGCCTTCAACACCAAGTTCGAGCTAGTTCACATAGTCTTGTGCCTTTTTAACAATTATCCTAGGCTTGTTACAGTTGAAAAGAAGTTATGTTGCTGCCTGTGGAGGTGTCCTACAGCAGCCTGCTTCAATTGAGGTAATGCCATAGTTGCAAAGACAAGATCTGGGATCGCTTTGTTGTTGAGGTAATGCCATAGTTGCAAAGACCTTTCATTCCATGTAAAGCTTCCTCTTTTGTTTGTGTTTGGTTGCTTGAATAGACCATAGACTTCAAGAATTGGCATTGTGATTTATCATGAGAACAGAGTATGAAATTTATTTGAAGGCTGCGTGTGTTTCTAGAGACCAAACAAATTGCATGGTTGATGCTTAATGGTTCTTGGAAATTTGATTGTGTAGGGTTGTAGACCATAATATATTCTAGCTATATTCTAGAACAGAACATCGTCACTATTTTCAATGATTAAAGTTAAAATCCCTTTTCGTTCCCAATAATATCTTTAAGTTTCTGAGGATAGGTGGCTTCTAGTGCAAGCTGCACTGATTTCTCAATATTTTCAGGTTCCTCTACCAATGGATAAGTCTTGTCAATATCTCCATTCTCTGCTGCCATGCCCGTTTTGGCTATCTTCATAATGTGTCTACAATCATCAATTCACTTTCCCACACATTCAATATTAATTCATTAGATTGTTGTTTAAGATGAGGCTTCTAATCTGTGTTGATCTGTGAAGTTCCCAATAAAATAAGAATGAGAAATGCTTTCCCTCATTTTACATTTAGACTTGATTATGAAACTAAAGACATTGCAGAACTAAAATTCATTTCCCAACAGAGTTCTACGATACACATTAGCTATTTACTAATAAAATTATGAAGACTTGTAATAGCTCACCTTTTGGAAAGGGAAAGGTCCTATTGAAGTAGACATATTTTTAGTCTCTGAGTTTTTCACTGCATCACATTCACTCAAATTAGCAATGATAGATTACGAAACTAAAGACATTGTAGAGCTAAAATTCATGTTCCAACAGAGTTCTACTATGCTTGAGTGTTAGATATTTAGTGATCAAATAATTAAGACTTGTAATAGCTCACCTTGTGGAAAGGTAAAGGTTCTATTGAAGTCATAGTTTTAAAAACCGGAACCGGTGACCGGACCGGTGGACCTAATGAACCGGGTTTCTAACCGGAACCGGTCTAACCGGGAGCGGTCAGATGCCAATGAACCGGTTTAAAAAAAAATACATTAAATAATTATTTTTTTAATAAAAAAAAACTATTTTTAAGATTTGCAACCATGATTCCAAGCCAATAGAGAAAAAATATGCAACAGGAGGGCAGTTAGCCAGTACTGGAGCTGATGTACCTGGTCTGATATTGGCTACTGGGTTTGGAGCTTCACTTTACTTTTTACGCAAGAAAAACATGAAACTAGGTGAGAACATGAGCCATGTATTATTTTGTTCACATTGCTCCAAAGAAGAAATTTGTCTTGGATGTTGAAACTTGAGATCTATGGAAAATCAAGAGGATACGATTAGTTCCTATCTGAAATATCACAATAAATCTGCATTAAAAAGAATAAATAAAAATAAAAATTGAAGGATTAGCACATTTGAGATTAGATGGGAAATGGACCGATTTGAACTTTATTACTGTCAGGTAGTCTGTCCAGCCTATGGGACTTGTAACAAGGGTTTCTAGAGTGAAACTTCATGAGTTCTTGCATTGGTGATTTCAGAAGGGAATCTAGTAGGACTGTTGTATAAATCAAAAGGTTAAAGGTCATGTAGTTTGTCCTCTTTAGGGTGCTTGCTAGACCTGGAATTTGTTATGAGAAACACTGTATATCACTTTCTTAGATGGTTGTAGGTGAAGCATCTAAGAATGGGATGGTTGTCGGTATGGTCATGTCTAATTTTCACAATCGTAAGCCCCTTTTCTTGATTCATACATTGGCCATTTCTATCTACCAAATTTAAATTTAAGTCATGCAAATTTGTCCTATTCGTCGGTTTTCAATATTCACTTTCAGTTCCACCCCTCAACAGCCCTACCTATGTCAGCACATGTCTGTTTACAAAGGAATAAGAGATTAGGAAATAGGTATCTTTCCAAACACCCGGTCTGGTGTTTTTGCTAAGGATTCATATACAGAAGTATGAAGTCTTGACTTTGAAGTATTCTTGTACTTTGTTGCCTAACTTTATGTTTTTTGCTGATGCAAGGGATTTGCATTTTTTCTAGAAATTTCCTTTTAGGTTGCCATTGTCTACGTGCTTTAATGAATGCCATCCATTCAACCATTTGCAGTTCTGATTTTCCAGGTCCCAACTATTGTTTTTCAATTTCTGTTAATATTTCCTGCTAGGTTATTTGTTTAATAGCAGATAGTGTTAGATGATGTCACACATGATAGGAATCTCCACAGTTCGCCATGAGTTCCTAAGGTTCTCCACGAGTGTCTCATACTTTCTGCGTTATACCGTTTAATCCCAGTCAACTGCCTCATCTTCTGGGTCCCGATTGTGGTTTTCTTTTAGTTTTATTGATTGGATCTACAACCTTTGGGAGAGTTTTGGTACCTCAAATAAATTATTTAATAGTTAATACCTAGTTTGGTGACTGGTCACATTGATGAGAAACTTCACTGAGGTATCCTTCTTCGGTGCTATCATAAATTCGCAAATTCCATTAGGAGAAAAACTCATGCATATTACAGGTCACTGTAATACAGATGTACACTGCAGAAGAAGTTGATTTAGATGAGGCTAGTTTCATGGAATGGGCAACTTGTGAAATTAAATTATATTGGTAGAAAAATGGATGTTCTAACTTCTATGTGACAATGGATAATGTCGGAGATGCCGTCGTCGACATGAAATGTACTGGTTATGTAGCTGAGAATGATGTCACAGTTAATGTCTTAGGTGATGTTCTTCAGTATAAGTGCCCTCCTGTATTGATGCCCTTCTTGGCATTGGTGTAGCCTGTAAATGAGACTTCCTGTATAGATGTTCTCTTGTTAAAATTATGATGGCTTTGACAAATATTAATTGCTGCACTTATGACACCTTGTATGGTTGTTTTATCAGTTGCAATAATGATGTCTTGTACATTCACCATCTCATTCTCCTTAATATTAATGTCTTCAATTGACGTGGTCCTTTCAATTAGGGTGTCTTGAATGGATGCCCTTTTATCTATGAGAATGATGCTTTCTAGGGAGGTTCTCTGAGCTACAATTTCTGCATGGAATTATTTAATGGGAAATAACATGGCTACAAATTCTACATAGACTGTCAATTGGAGAAAACTCGTGTTCAAATTTCCTTGAACCCAGCAACCTGGCAATTTACTACCTAGCAGATTACAGATCTGCTGAGGAGGAGGTAGCACCTAAATTATTCACTTCAGAACATATTGTTTTAAATTATTCACTTCAGAACACAGACCAATCATAAGAATATTCTTATTTTGTGCAGGCCTGCAATCCATGACTGAGGAGGAATTGACAGCAAACAATAAACCACATTGCTCAGAGGCATTCAACAAAATTGGCAGATCTTTGGTGTTTTTTCTCAAATTCACCCGACTGTTCAGACGTTGGTTGATTCTTCTTACCCGTATGTTCAAACGCATCTCCCAAAATATATAGCCATCTAGAAGGTAATGACTCTTTGAGCCCTTTGAAAATACACCACATAATAATCTCTGCCCAATTGTTTGAGCTGCTTATCAACTCACCAATGTCTGGTCCAAACAAGTTTCCTTCAAGGATCAAATTAATTTTCTCTTTTCAAATAGAGTTTAGAAGCATTTGAACAGATTCTGGAGTTGTTGCTTTTGACCATACATTTAAAGGTCTCAAATTGCTTGATTTATATGTATTTGCATCCATTTAAAGGTCTCAAATTTCTTGATTTATATGTATTTGCACCCATTTAAAGGTCTCAAATTGCTTGATTTAAAGGTCTCCTCCTCATATGATGTACTATTTTGAATATTCTATTCTTTGCATATCAAACATTATAAAGCCTCTTGCACATTGTTCTCATCTCTTTTATTTGAACATAATTCCGATAATCATTGCATTCATGAAGAAAGGATATATTCATGTGAAACCCTGTCCAGCTACTTCTCTTGGCTAATTCCATCACCTACATCCCATAGAGAATCCGACAATTGAATGTCGACTTGACCAAAGGCATTGCTTACTTCCTGTTGAGATTGAACAAGAGAATCAAAATCTCTCCTTCCAGGGGTCATTACTCTGTGCTTTGAACTTGAAGTTTGCCTCTTTTCCCTTCTCTTCTATCCCGAGACTCTAAAAACTTGCTGCAGTCCATCCTTTCTGTCTCCTCTGCCCACTGAAATTTCAAAAGCACTTCATCCTCGCCCTTATATGCTCCTTCAGTTTGAAATCCAAAATTATCATTTCCACTATTCTTGTTTTCTGTATTTACTTCTGTTGAATCTATATTTTGTGCTAGGTTACGAGTATATTGTTTTAAATTATTCACTTCAGAACAGAGACCAATCATAAGAATATTCTTATTTTGTGCAGGCCTGCAATCCATGACCGAGGAGGAATTGACAGCAAACAATAAACCACATTGCTCAGAGGCATTCAACAAAATTGGCAGATCTTTGGTGTTTTTTCTCAAATTCACCCGACTGTTCAGACGTTGGCTGATTCTTCTTACCCGTATTTTCAAACCCATCTCCCAAAATATATAGCCATTTAGAAGGTAATGACTCTTTGAGCCCTTTGAAAATACACCACATAATAATCTCTGCCCAATTCTTTGAGCTGCTTATCAACTCACCAATGTCTGGTCCAAACAAGTTTCCTTCAAGGATCAAACTAATTTCCTCTTTTCAAATAGAGTTTAGAAGCATTTGCATAGATTCTGGAGTTGTTGCTTCTGACCATACATTTAAAGGTCTCAAATTGCTTGATTTATATGTATTTTCACCCATTTGAACCGAAAGCTATATTGTGCAAAGTTGTTTCAAGCTCAAAAGTATCATCCTGCCTATAGAAGCCTGAACCCCAATAATCCTTGCAGTGGCCACTTTCACCAAGTAGAATATGTGCTTCATAAACATCATCAAACCTCAAACCTCAATTTCCCTTCCAATTTTTTCTCTATAACAATTTTTGTGAGTCCTGCTTGCCGGACACTAGTTACAAACTTTCTTTCACTTGAAAATTCACAACAATTGAATTTAAATTAGCCTCACATGGGTTGTATTTCATTTTTAGTATATTTCGCTTGATTATTTCTTTATACAATCTCCCCACTTTTCTTATCCATGTTTCGACGTTCCTTTGCACCTCTTGGTGCAATTGCTAGTTATAAGAATATTTAAGATTCTGGATCTATTGATCTGAGATGGATATTGCAATATAAATCTGAAAGATTCATGAGATTACTTCATTTTTGATCAGATTTTTTTAATGATAAATGTTATCTTGCAGGAAATTTTCAAAATTTGAAGTCATATGAATTCAGTACATTGATGCAAATTCATACGCCGGTGCGATGTATATGATGGCAATTTCATTTTTTTACAGTTACTTTTAGTTTAATTATATCATTTAGCTCGATGCTTTCCATATATTTAACTAAACCTTTCTTGCTTAACAAGACTTTGTCATTTCCATGTTTTAGTGAAATTGTTTATGGTTTGATACTCTCATACAACCTTTATCAAGTTACATGCACCCTCATTCGAAAAAACAAGAGAATTTTGCTTGCCATGACTAAGTTTCTTTGTCATTGTTAACTTAAGAAAGTCTTTTAGCTAAGAAACCAGTTTCAAGGTTATGGCATAACTTGTCATATAAATTGAACATAATTTATATCCAAAATGTTAACTTGTAAAATACTTAGCTGGTTTTAGGATTTCCATTTAAAATCTACTTCAGTTTGAACTTTGAACGAGTTGTTCCATAGACTTGAATATTAAGAGATTTTGGTGTAAGGATTAAAAATTAGCTCGTAAGGCCTCTCAGTTATTCATTTGTTTTATCTAATATAAAATTTACTATTAAATTAGAACCACTCGGCACAAATACGTCATAGATCAAGATCGTACTTTGTAGAGTGTCGTAGAATAAAAAAAAGAGGAAGGACACTGAGTTCTTTCGGTTTTCCTGGTTCTTATTCCTTTGGTGTATCTTTGCAACTTTAGGGGCAATTGCTAGTTTAAAGTCTAATTCTTTAAAGGGTGCTAGCTCAATGGAAGAGCACCTTCTTTACAAGCAGGAGGTTGGTGGTTCGATTCCATCATGCCCTGATATTCATATATAGGGAATGACGAAGATCAGTTTTTGGTGACGGATGCTCTTTTGACCATCACCAATGAGTTTATGGTGAGAATTTTCGACCCTCACCAAAATATGAAATGGTGACGGTCAACGAATGCCACCATATATATGCATCAATAGTGACGACCATTAAAGGTCCATCACCATAAATCGTTGTTGTTTATATGAAATGGTGAGGGTCACTGTTTGTCATTATAGTCATTATTCGTGATGGACCTTGATGTCACCAATGTGTTTATGGTGACGGTCAATGAACGTCGCCATATATATGCACCAATAGTGACGGCCATGAAAGGTCCATCACAAAAAATCGTTGATGTTCATATGAAATGGTGACGGTCACTATCCGTCATTGTAATTAATATTCGTGACGGACCTTGAATGTCACCACAACACATACTTTCGGCGATGCCACCTTTGGTGACGTTCAGTTTTTTGGTGACGGAGGCTATTGTCTGTCACCATTGCTCATATGAAATGGTGATGGTCACTATCCGTCACTATAAATCATTATTGGTGACGGACCTTGAATGTCACCACAACACCTATACTTTCAGCGACGCCACCTTTGGTGACGTTCAATTTTTTGGTGACGGAGGCTATTGTCCGTCACCATTACTCATATGAAATGGTGACGGTCACTATCCGTCACTATAAATTATTATTGGTGACGGACCTTGAATGTCACCACAACACCTATACTTTCGGCGACACCACCTTTGGTGACGTTCAGTTTTTGGTGACGAAGGCTCTTTTGACCCTCACCAATGAAGTTATGGTGACCATTTTCGCCCCTCACCAATGTGCTTTTTTCTTGTAGTGCCATTTTATATCACTAAATTTATGAACTTTATTAATGACCCTCTTTCCCACTTCAAAAAATGATTCTTCGTAGGGTTTGGGCCTCGAGGGAAATTTCTTCTCAAGGTTTTCACCCTTAACCTTATGAGGAGAAGAGCCATGATCATGACCAGATTTCCTCTTTGATTTAAGATTTTGGTGAATTTTATTGAAATAAATCAACCCCATAAAATAAGTACTCAGGTGGCTTTGATAATGTTCCAAAAATTTGTGGGCAGGACGAACATCAGTCCCCATATCTAGCCATTGTCCCTAAAATAAAAAAAATGAAGGCAAGGTCTTTGAAGGAGTTGAAAGCTTAAAGAATGATGTGGAGAGAGGGAAAGGATACAGAGAAATATGTTTCCTATCGTTGCGCGTCTTGACCTTCCATTAAAAACTTTATAAAACTTGATTGTCATGGAGTCGTAAGGCTACTTTGATACCAATTATATGGATATTTGGGGCCAATATCTGAGAAAATTGAATGTCGAGAGAGAAGAAGTAAACACACAAACTCTTTATTAAAATAAGAGAAACAATTACAACTACATTGTGGTGGAAAAATTTATCCTTTTACAAGGTGAGGTCCATTAGTTAGAACATTTTTTATTCCTTCTTGAGTTACAATACCATGGTCGATACCATGGCTAAATACCATGGGTGGATGCCATTTTATGTTGGATAGAGTGTGAGAGTGGAAGAGATAGATAAATTTTGACAGTGCACACCATATTCCATTAATCAAATAATGTTACATATATACCAGGAGTATTGTTTCAAGGTAGGGAAATTATCTTAGATGCACAATCGCTTGGTTGAGAGAATATCTCAACCACACACCAATCTAGGAAACATAATAGGAACAAATTCCTCTATATAGACATAATCATAACTAAGACAGGTAGGAATTACATTTTCCAACATACCCCCTTGATGACTACTTGTCTCGATATCAATATGCAAAGTCTAGTTGTGGTCAAGCATAATAAAAATATGTGTGTACGTCCATATAAAAGACCAACCATCCACCAGAATGCATGGGTGCCAATTGCTGCAATCGTCAGCCTCGTAGGATGTCCTTCGCATACATGGTTCTATCAACCATTATGACTGCATACATGTACATGTAGGTGTAAATCCCCCTCCAACATCATCATCGTGAGTTTTATCAGACTACCCATAACCATGCTCTAGGTTTTATTGAGTTACCCTCAACCATGCCAACAAGGGCTCTCAGCCACCAAGGCTCAACTCAACCACCAAGGCTCAACATTGCCACTAAGGAAATCAATTCAGCCACGAAGTCTCAACACACCCACGAAGGCTCAACTCAGCCATGAAGGCTCAACACAACCACTAAGGCTTGACACAGCCACCAAGGGCCTCAAATCTGCCACTAAGGTGCTCCAGCCACCATGGGCCACAAAATTTCAACTAAGGCACTCCAGCCACTAAGGTTCACTAGAGACCCGACTCAACCAGGCCCAGGGTTTTGTTAGTTGACCCTAAATCATGCCTACAGGAATCCCAGTCCACTTTACTCTCTCGCATGGTTTCTAGCTTACCACAAAACGACACTGCAAAATGGTTTCTGACTTACCACAAACCTGCAATTACAAAGTGGTTTTCAGATTACCATGAACTTCATGTGAATACACATGCCTCATCACACTTACATTACACACTCCAACTCTAGGAGTTACCAGGTACATAATTTACAAAGACCACTACAAAAAATCCTAGACTTGCTAATAAATGTATGTGATACTATTATCATGAGTCTATCCCATAAATTCCACACTAACTCACAAATATTTACTTTGTTTTCCATCATAATAGTTGTCACTGCTCCTTTACTCCCATCTTTTTATTGTTCACATCTTGGGCATCTTTGTCTTTGTCAATTAAAATTGGAACTCCATGCTTAACCTATCATATATCATTTATTACAATAGCTAATTCTAACAAAATAACTTCATATTGAAATGGCTAATCTCAATATATATATATATATCAATTTTAGTTCCAAAATACTTTCATCATGAAATATTTCATTTACCCAAACATGCACAAAAAATCATGCTTTCAAACAAACAACCAAATTTCTATGTGCTCCACTCGCTAAAGAAACACATGAAATTTGCAGATCTCACACCCTGTGAAGAAAACCCAACAAGGTTTCCACCTTGCACATTCGATGTTCCGCCAAAATTCTAAATAATCCATGTCATCTGTGGGCATCTCGTATCGACAAAATGGACAAGAATTATGTTGTTCAAGCCATGGAAGAATGCAAACAAAATTACAGTACAGATGAAAAAACACAGAGTTGGAATAGGAATCAGAGTTATTCCTTCCCATTGGGAGTTTCCTTGTTCTGCCATGAACGCGAATGGGCCTTAAAAAACGATCCAAAAAAAATCGCATTGCCCAACCTCATGAGTTCAGCCACTTTGGAGATGAGAACATAGGATTAAGAACATGAACCTCTGAAGTCTCCTCGTCGTTTCCGAATAGGGGTTTCAACTATTTTCCATTGAAAAGAATGGAGAATTTCTTGTTCGGAACCCTCTACCCCACAGGCCGAGGTATCGGAAGCCGCTTCACACCCTGCTATGAATCGAAAAAAAGATGTGCAGAACATATGCCGTAACAATAACTGCGAGAGCAGGTGCTCAAATCCCGTCATCATCAACGAGCTTCCACAATTCCACACCTAAGTTTTTTGCAGGAAGCAGAGGCACCACACACGCTCAGAATACACCAGACTCAGCCCATAAGCTTTCCAATCAGAAATTATATGGATTCTATGAGAAAATTCTTCAAAAAATCAGGCACGATTGGCCTTTCGTCGATGCAACTTCCTCTCCAAATTTGACATGATCATTCTCACTGCATTCAGCACCGTCGGGCTATTGGGAAGGCTCTCTAGGGTCATGTCTTTAGCCTTTGTTTGCACATTAATGCCCTGATCTCCAAAATACTCACGTATGAGGATGTTGAGGAGTGTTTCCCTATAGCCAGGCATGTATTGTGTCCAGATTCTAGCCACTGCTGGATGGAGCCACGCTCATAAGTCATCACCGTCGCAACAATCACTGGATCCCTCATTATATCCAACAAGATCGGGCACTTACCAGATCAGAAATGAACTGGAAAATCCTTGTCTAGTTCCCATCTCCATAGAATATCAAAGGCTCCTTGCCCAAATCCCGAGCAACAAATTTACTTATAGCCCGACCACCATCAAGTCACAGTCGTGGACCTTATGTATTGAAAATTCGAGCAATCCGAACCTCAACATTTTCTCCCCCTATGATAATTCATTGTCACAGTTTCATCTGTTCTCTTACCCTCATCATAGCAACTTCATAGCAACTGTTGACTTCGATGGACAAATAAATATTAAAACAATACAAATACTCATTCATTTTCCTTAGACTTTTTCTCAGGGGGCCAAGGTACAGAGCCTGTATACCAAGATAAGGTTTGATAATGCACATTATATTTCATTAATCAAATAATATTATATATATATACTAAGTGTTGCTTTAAGATAGGGAAACTATCTTGGACACACAATCACTTGGTTGAGAGAATCTCTAAACCACACACCAATCTAGGAAACATAATAGGAAAAAGACTCCTCTAGATAAATAGAATCACAACTGAGACAAGTAAGAATTATGTTTTCCAAAAAAAATATGATTGTCTAAATGACTCTACAGCTTTCACACAGCTTTCACACATTAGACCTTCCCTTAGGGTTTTGCTGTAGCATGGAGGTATTTATTGATATCCTTTTGTGGGATCCTCTTATGCAGCGAGTTTAGTGATATATTGAAGCCACTCGTCCTCTCTTCAAAATTCCAAAGATCTAGTTCATGCGAAATCTTCAATCCCTAGCCTTGTACTTACCAATTTTCACCTGGCATAATGGAGGAAGATTATTCTAGAAGTAACCTCCCCCATTGCCTTGTATTTTTTCCTTAATTGGACCACAAATTTCCTCATTCTACAATTTTTTCTCCTACTCTATATAACTTTCATTTTGGATCCTTTCACTCTTCATCGTTTCAGGAGGTAGCATAAACGACTCACTCTCTTTTCTTTCAAGAAGAAGAAACACTGTTATATTATTAACAGTACATAAACCAGATACATATAGCTCCATCGTTTTCGTCTATACCCCTAATAGACCTACATAGTGCCGCATTAGTATTTTGACCCCTGCTCTTACAGAGCTTATTGTGTGACACCAATCATGGAGAAATCCTCTCCGCACGAGCATGACAATGGCCATCCTCAAGAAAATCTGAAGATCGCGGCCAAAAGTGCCACCAATTTAAGGGAATCCGATTGCGAAAATGGGGCCGTTGGGTAGCAGAAATTCGAATGCCCAATTCCTGAGCAAAGTTATGGCTCATCTCATGCCCAACTGCCCAACAGGCCGCCTGCACCTACGATGTCGCTGTGTATTATTTGAGATGCCTACTGCCAAATTCAATTTCCCCAATTCTGTGCCCGACATTCCCTCTGCTTCTTCCATTTCCTGCCGCTAGATTCAGGTCTTCGCCGCCAAATATGCATTGGATCAAGTCCCTTCGAGTTTTCCCTCTTTGTAGAAAATTAAGGAGTAGTCTAACTGGGCGAAGGAATTTCCTGGTTTCTGTCACCAGTCAAAAAAAATTCTGGTTCCTTCCGGCTCTGGCTCTGGCTCGCAATTCCTCTGCTGTTTGACACACATTCTCTACTGCCAGAAGGAAGATCAGACCGAATCAGGAAACTTCAATCAACCTTGATTTTCAGTCAGAGAAACTTAATGCTGCCAGCAATGTTTCCAATTCGTCGTGCCCTCCCGCTCCCCTTCCCCTGATCGCTCCTCCATTGCTCCCCTTGCTCATTGCACGCCTGTTCTTGTTCGAAACAAAACAAAACATCGCGAAAACTGCACCTGTTCGATTCACCTTCCTGCACAGCTCCGTTCCGAATTAGCTTTGTAAGTTTTGTTCGATTGCACAGCTCCGTTCTGAATCTGTAAGTTTTCAATCCGCTGAAACAATTTTTCATACCAGCCAGATTGTTTTCACTTGTCTACAAAAAACTAGGGACCATCCATTTCACATAGATAAAAGTATTTTTTCTGCGAACTGTAACAAGGTACTGCTAATTTATGCTGCGAACTGTAACAAAAAATGAACTTGTCCAAATTCATGCAGAGTCGGCCAAAATCTGTTTCAGATACATATCAGTGTTCACTAGAATGTGAATTTAAGTGTGTAAAATTATAAAGACACATCAAATTCTAATGATTTATGCAGCTCTTCGTTTTACTTATCATTTAGTTAAATTTTTTCTTGGTAATTTGTACGATTTTCCTGTAATTGGTTATTCTTGGTAATGTTTCAAGACTGTTCCAGAGATAGGCTAGGTCTAATCCTATAATTGATGGCAATCCTTAAGGTAATGTTATTATCATTGTACTATTTCTACAATTCCACAAGTCCAAGCTTTGTCACTGTCCACACACCGATGTATTATCAGACTATTTTTAGAGAGTTAGAGGTATGAGCTTTGATAGCCGTAGGTTCAAGGTGTTGGGGGTATAAGTATAAGTCTCCCACATTCTAAGATCCTGACCTCCACCATTATATAAGTCACTAGTGCACATGTGTAGTTTATTCACAAGTCTGACTTTCTACACCTTCACACAATGTGAATTCACCATAGGTCTGAGTTTTTTTTATTATGTTTGAGCTTCAATATGAATAGTTTTCCACGGTTCTGAAGTTATGATCACATAACTGAGATATTACTTCAGTCAAGAGGAACATAACCATAGGGATGCATAAGTGATGCATAACTATAGGGATGCATTACAATGGTTCTAGAGTTTTCATCGAGTGTTGCTTTGTAACCCCATCGTTATCATTTCCCACCAATTACCAGTGTATCTAATAACATTGATCTGTTGTCGTATTTATTTTAATGCAATCACTATATACAATGATAACAATGAGAACATATAACTAATTTGAATAGTCATTACTGCCTTGTGTAAGAGAAGGCAAAGTTCTTAGTTTAATTCATCCTCCACTAGTGATATGGCCTTTTAAGGGTATTATGAATCAAGGCTCACTATCCTTGAGATTTGAACCATTCTGTGTTATGAAAAATACTCAGTGATGATCCTTCAGTCCCTGAAATGATATCACAAATCTTCTCTAAAGAAAAAGAGAGTGCGGTGATTTATCATGTTACAAAAATGTATTTAGATTGCAATTGATATTTTGTGGCCTTGGACCTCTCAAACCATATTGATAATATGACATGGATTTAATTTTGAGCCACATCAAAATAGAGATTCAGGTACTCATTTTTTCCTATGAAAGAAATAGAGAAGACAATATCTTACATTTAGGTCTTTGCTCTACAAAATACACATATTTTATCTAAAGAGAAAGGAGTGCATTGACTTTTATTATAAATAAGTATTAAGCCCACAAGTTACGCTTCATGTCCCTGAACCTCTCAAGCTTTGGTGAGAATATGGAATGGTTTACATTTGAGCCACTTCAAAATAAAATATTAAGTTCCGTGTTTTTTCCTATGAGAGAAATAGAAAGGTCATTATCTTACATTTATGACACTACTACCCAAAATGAAAAAGTAATATGTGAATTATATGTGGATGTTATACCTGATATGTTGAAGAAATTTTGTTGAACATGAAACCTGGGAAAAGGTGGTATTATCCAAAGTCCACCTACATCGTTGAACAGGCATTCATACCTAGAGGATAGTGCAAGGTCGTAGTTTGGTTGTGGAGAGTATGGGCACAAGTTCAAACTTCAAACACATGAATTTGGGCTTCCCATCCTTTGTGATATAAAATCCAAGGTCATGTATCCAAATTTAACGTAGACAAGGAGGAAAAGGTAATTCTAGCACAGAGCCTGTGGATTTTCAGCTCCACGGAAGGTGAATTAGTGGTCTGGCTTTATCATGCCCTCCCTTTTTTCCTTTCCTAATAGCCTTGTACTGAGTTATTTTTAGGGAAAAATGTAAATGTAAAAATTTGTTTAATATTTACATAGTGGCATGTGCCTTTCACAACATCCAAATACTTTTACTACTTACACTGGAGGAAGTCAAATTGTTCTTTGATAATAACTACACTGTCAGAGATTCAAATAATTTTCTATGAGGCCTTTTAGGACCCTTTAATTTTGTTTCATTTTCCAGACTTCCCATGCATATCCTTCCCATGAAAAATAAAGATAACCAAAGTCACTTTTTTTTTTTTAAATAGATTGTTATTTATTAATTTTTGAGTTTCACACTAAAATATTTTAGAGTGAAGTTAGAATTTCCATTCCTCTATGTTAACTATCTTGGTATAGGAACTCTATAAAGACTTTTAAACTAAATTGTCATTTCTGGATTTCTTAAATAGATTTAAAAAATTGTGTCATCTTTCTTGATTTATTAATGCGAATGAAAAATAACTCTCACTCATGCTGCTTTGAACAAATTGTTTGAATCTCCCACTTTGTATCACAACAATGTTTTTTTGTACAAGATTTTTTATTTATTGAGATTCTAGGATCATATTACAATGCATCATGTGCAAGCTTGTCATTGGAAAATAGAGACCTATATCTTGCCTTATCTAGAATATCTAAATCAACGCAAGGTGTTCCCATCACAAGAACTAGCGACTCATTTTCACAGTCAGTTACACCTGCTCTTAACTTTGGAATTTTTGAAATGTTTCATGGAATCTCATCAAGAGTGTTATTGGGTTTCAATGATTAGATACAGAGTTATAAAAATAGTAATTATACGAGGGAATTGATTAATCATGGCGTTGAAAATATGAAATATATCAACAAACCGAATCAGGGGAAGCTTGGTAAATAAGTCATGTGAAACAAACAACAATCTAATTTTAAGTTTTAACATCTTTTACACCAAGTGAGATTCATCCCTGCCCTGTGTAATGCAAGGCCAAGTTCTTACCTAGATTCATCCTCCACTAGTGATATGACCTTTTAATGGTATTTATGAATCAAGTCTTATTGGCATTGGGAGTTGAACCCTTTTGTGTTATGAAAAATTTTCAATGTGGATCCTTCAGTTCATAGAATAATATCACAAATCCTCTCTAAAGAAAAAGTGAGTGTAGTGACTTCTCATGTTACAAAAATGTATTTAGCCTCCAATTGATATTGCGTGATATTGGACCTCTCAAACCATAGAAAGGACATTTTCTTACATTTATTCCATAATTATCGTATATTTTTTGGTGTTATTGAGTTATTTTCAGGAAAAAAAGTAAATGTAAATATTCATTTAATCCTTCCATAGTGACATGTGCATGTCACAACATCCAAATGGCAGCAACGTGAAGTAAAACATCAAGCTAAACCTCTTCAATTTATCTTGATAATTAGTCCACATGTTCAACAATTGACAATGAAACTATACTAAAAAATCAATAACAAGGGCACAAGTTTTCATATAGGTGAAGATGAGAGTGCAAGGGACTTACCAAAAATTGAAAATAGAAAACCAACTTATCAAATTATCAACCAGCCTTTTCAGCCAATGCCTTGTGTTATTTGCCATCTCCATGAGTTGTATCATCATACCATCCATGCCTTGTGTTATCATATTTCTCGCTATCTCCCCACAGAGCATAAGCTTCCTCACCATGAACTGCATCATCTCCTTTAGAAGTTTCTCATCTGTCATCCTTAATGGGATCACCAAGCTTATCACCAACAAGATTATTCTTATAGCTACAACATTCCAACCTATTATAAAACGTGCTCCAGCCAGCTGCTTAAGGAACTGCACCCCCCATGGACCTCCATAGAAGGCTCCCTTCGAATTTGTGGCTGGTAAGAAGAGTGAACATAGAGCAGGCTTTGCGAACAGACCAGTTAGTGTGCCACCCAATACTCCTGCAACAACATGAGTATGGAATACACCGACAGTGTCATCAACCTTCTGTAATAAGGTTGATCTCTTGTGCAAAACCATCATTGTGAACCACGGGATGATTCTAGACAGCACACCCATTGCAATTGCTGCCCATCCTTGCACAAGGAACATAGACAATGGACATCGAGACATGTTCTTGGGTAACTTGCAAATGCATCAATATAAGGCAATATTGAATGGAGGTGAAAATGGACATTTTTTGGGATATATGCACACACATTTTCTTAATCAAAGTTTAGGTTTTGATACCAAAAAGGAAGAAATGTCCTCTAATACCAAGGATGATCAAATTACCCTTTGTTTTGAATTAGGAAGTTTAGTTCCATTGTTTTAAATTAGGTCCAAGTCTCTTCCGCTTTCATCTTAATTTTTTTTCACAAAGGATAGAGCCACACATCAGTCATCTAGTATTGCTCATTAAATTCCCTAAAGTTGTCATCAACTCCTTCCTACAATTTAATTGTGAACTCTTTAGGCATTTGAATTTATTTTCACAGTGAATGAATTATTGGTATTGATTAAAAAAGATAAAGAGCATGAAAACAATACCTGCAGTAGGAGTAATGCAGACAAGTCCTATTATCGTTCCCTGTAAAGCTCCAATGACAAAGGGTTTTCTAAAAAATATGACATCCAAGAAAGTCGATACCAGGAGACTAGTGGCTGCACAAATGTTGGTATTTAATACTGCATTGTTGAATCAATGTTGGCAGCATAAGGATCCCCTCCATTAAATCTAGACCACCCCATCCATAAAAGCCTTGCTCCAGCTAGCGTTAACAGTACATTATTGGGAGGAAATATTTCACGGTCCTTTGTTAACCGAGGTCGAACCTGAAAGAAGCAGAATTATATATACTGTAAGCCAATTTCTTCAATATATATACTGTAAGCCACTTTCAAAAGAAGAAAAATACATCATATTTTTCTCAAGGAAAACTTGCGAGTCAAAGGAAAATACATCATATTTTTGCAGGGAAAACCTGGGAGTTAGAAACTAGAAATGCTCCCCAAAATTTTCCTTTGGAACCTAGAAATGCTCCCCATAATCATGGATGGCATACTTTGTAAACCCATTAACATTGACATAGATTAATGTGCTTAACCTAGGGATTTGAATCACACACTACTCGCAGGGAAGTAACCACATTTCTAGAAACATTGAACTAGCAATTTATATCATATGTTGAATGAGAGATTTCAATTAATATGAAATTAAACATACCCAATAACCTGTAGTGAAACCTGAAATGCCTGAAGAGATGTGGATGAAATAACCTCTTGAATAGTCAATCACACCCCATTGGAAAATGAATCCTCCTCCCCATAAGCTGAAGGCTCCCACCGTATCTGAGAAGGTGAGCCCTTCCCAGCAGTGAACCAGCCAATAAAATCAATGTTATTAATGCAAAATAAAATTGGAAATACACCATGGTAGCCATAGGAAATAAAGGTGTAATCATAGCAGTCACCAGGGTGCCATTATGATAGTTGTGCTGTGATGCAGGAAGGTGAGCAGCTCGAATGAGATACTTTTGGCCTAGTGCTGGACTTGCCTTACCCCAGAAATGAAGCAATTTATGCCCAAATGCCATTTTATATGCCCATGTAATCTAGCAGACCATAACAACAGAAAATGCATATAGTGCCATAAAAGTAAAATTTACAACCCACTTCTTTTTTACTATGCTGCCATATAGGATGACTAGGCCTGACATGCTCTACATACCCACAAACATGGCTGATACCATTTGCCAAGCATTTTCTCCTTCGTTAAGCCAACCAGGAGATGTAGTCCCATTCTGATAGGAATTTGGCACATAAGTTGCCATGAGTAAAGCAATAATCAACATAATTCAATACTGGACACCGAGACAAGACCTTGCCTGAGCAGCTCTCGGGACCAAGGCCTTACCTGCCTAAGCAGAGCTCAAGTTAGATTGGAGACCCTCTCTTCATTCGGATACAATAAAAAATTCATCTAATTATTTCAACTCATCTATTCATTTACAATCTTACTGCATTCAACTGCAATATTGGATTCATTACAGAATGAAATTCCCAAGGGCCAATATTCAATTATCACTCACTAGGTGATAAGTTCTTGCCCCATAGGCTACAGACATGAGACATTTAGTTACTTCAAAGATAAAATGCTTGCATTTTAAGATCCCTTTCAATTATCATTTTGTAAGAAATATGATGTCCTATTTAATATTGAGTAATCAATTATATTGACTTTCCTATTTTAATCTACTTCTTGTAATTTGAGATCCATTTAGATTGTAATATGATGATCTTGCATTGTTTTTCAAAGTTGAATGGTTTTTACCTATTCTTCTTTTTGTAGTTTAGCATGGGTTCTTATTCAAATGAATAGTTTTTAATGTACCATTTACTTATTAATTATCATGTTTGTTCACTCATTTAAATGCTGATAAAAATCCTCTTGTGCTTGCTTGAGTTTTTCATTAGTGTTTAGGGCTTGCTGAAGTTCTTGTACCTATAGCTTCAACTTTTATTTAGAACGGATAGATTTTCTGATAACATGTTTCTATATAGGCTATATCTATGATTTCCTTGCATATTGTTTGACCAGATCAGTTCAAAATGGGAAAGCGAAGCAAATGGCAGTATATCATGGATCTTGAGGTGCAAGACCTCAAAGAAAAAATAATATTTTCTAGTAAAGACTTGGTTTGGATGGAAATAGATCGAAAGAATAATAGTATTGATCGAGAAGCCTTAATCCCATTAAAAAGAGTTTCCGATTTTATCAAAGGTGAGGAAGAGAATCCCATTGCTCCATGTAGTTCATATGGAAAACAAACAAAGAACCAAAACAAAGAGCTACCGCCGCATTGCGATATGAAATGTGAGTATTTCAAAAATGCATTGTTTAGATCCTTTGAATCCAAATTTATCTTTCTTTGTATGTACTAACACTTGAAATTTTTGGTGTAGTTATCATTGTTCATTTGGCCCACAGGACAAAAGAGGAAATCCTCCAGCTAAATGAAGGACCTCCTTTGTGCAAAAAAGGGGTTGCCAGAGCCATTTTATTGTCAAGGTTATGCATGAAATTCCCGATAGAGAAATATTAACTTTCAATATGTATGAACATGAAGACAGGCAAGGTTGGCCTTGTCATGGTCAACATGACACTTCAGGTGATACCAGGACCTTGCATAAGCCAAAGCTTTCGAGGGACGTTGTTTCATATGTAGAGAGTTGTTTCTTTTTGGGAGTGCCTATTGATATTTTTTATAGAACTCACATTAAAAGACATGTTGACATGTATGGGACAACTCGAGATAGGGATTTCTTCTTGTGCAGGAAAGATATTGTAAATATATATAATAGGTTGGCGAAGGGAAATTATCAACTTCACCAAAAGGATGAAATGAGTGTAAACCTTTGGTATCAAAATCATCGGGAAGATTTTTTCTTTTACAAAAGCCCAATGGTGTGGAGGTCCCTTTTATAATAGGGATTCAAACAAAGTGGATGTTGGAGACAATGGTCAAGCTATCATACAATAGCTTACTAGCCATGGATTCAACGTTTAATACAAATAAATTTGGGGTAAGTCAGATGCCAATGATTGATTGAATATACTTATTCAAGTTGTAGAAATTCAATATGATTAAAAACTTGTACTTGAATTTATGTAATGTTCAATATGACAGTATCAGTTGTATACACTTGTTGCATTTGATGAACAACAAAGTGGGGTGCCAGTTGCATGAGTCGTGGCATCACGAAACACATCAGATGATATTGCACTATGGTTGGAGCATCTCATGCACAAGTGTTTCGAAACTCGTCCTGATTGGAAAGTCAATGCTTTCATGGTTGATGATGCATTGGATGAAATCATTGCCTTGAGGTAACTTCAACATTGTCATGATATAACTAAATTTGATTTTTTTGTAAAAATAACACACTAAGATACATTGAATATGGCAGGAGGATCACTGGGTGTGTTGTGATCTTATGTGTTTGGCATGTATGGAGGGATTGGTTAAAAAATGTCAATTGGTTGGCCACTAGTTCCATAAAAGCCAATGATATGTTCAGTGAGTTAGGTTACATCATGAAACACACTCTCAATAATGAGGTGGAAGATGAAATAAGTCAATTTTTTATCAAATTTGTAGATGAAGAGAAGTTCTTAGACTATTTCCACAAGAATTGGGTTGCTGGAGATAAGATTTGTAAGTAAACAAATTTTTCATATCATATGCATTTTTGTTTTCTATAAAGGTGATGTATTCAGACTAACGTGGTTCTATTTGCACTTAGGGATGTGGGTGAAAGGTTTTCGGGAGTTTCCTCATGCAAATCAGGAGATCAATAATGTTGTTGAGTCATACTATTGTTACTTAAAAAAAAAAAAAAAATTCTGATAGAAGGAAAAAATGTGCCCGGAGGATGGATTGGTTGTTGCATATGCTATTAAGAAACGTTGAACCTTGTTATCAGTTCAAGGAAATCTTAAAAGAATAAGGATTTCTAAACAACTACAAGAGAGGAAAATAGCCAGAATCATCAGTGGAATGAGCAAGAAAAATTCCAGATATTGATTGTTGTCCTCATGAGAGCATAACCCATGCTTACTGGGTCAGAAGCCAGACTGATCAAGGTAAAAAATACCTTGTCACCTGGTATCACATGAATTTTATAACGTGTGAATGTCCATGGTCAATTTGCGGAAACCTTTGTAAGCATCCCATAAAGGTTAATTCGCTGTATTTCCACTTGGATAATTCAAATCCATTGCTTCATCAGCATGCAGCAGATAACATATTCAGTGACCAACCTGAGATCAATATAGAGCCCCAAAACCATGACGTAGATGTTGATGCTACTCTTATGGCCATAAATATTGATGATGCAGATGCCGAGACACTTCATTTGGAAAGGGAGGAGATGTTTATTGTTTTACATCTCATTTTAGATAACCCTCCTATTACTTTGGCGAAGATAAACCAGTTAACTGGTATGCTTAACAAATTGTTGGATGAAGCCAATAATTTGCATATTATGGATTTTGACTTCACACCTGGGTCGAGTTCTCTTGATTCATCTTTGAAGAGGAAGAAGAGTTTCCTTAGCCCTACAAAGAAAAGAAAAAGAAGGAGAAATAAAAATGGTTTGGAAATTGATTTAAATGTTGATCCATCAGAATATGAACCATTTGAGTTTCGATACCTCAATAAGCGAGGACATCCTCGATCAAATAATGCCATGTCTATGGTTTCAGGTTAGTTTCATGTGTTGAATAGACTCATGGTTTTAGATTTAAGTATTTAGTTATCATCATTCTTTAACATGTGGTATGTTTATTTTTATAGAAATGCAACAATCCACAACCATGGCGATAACCCAAGACCAAAGGGAGATGCAAGACCATTCAACCTTACCTGCCATGCTAGGTACATTTGACACTATTTCATTCTGTGCACACATATACCTTTTCTGCTCTAGAAATTTCATTGCACTAACATATGACCCATTTCCAGGTAACTATAGAACAAGTGGAGAAGCATCATCTTCTACCATGACTGATCGTCCATTGAAGTGCTTCAACTCTAGTGGGAATCAATGAATTATGCAAAAAAAATATGTAAGTACTTTCCTGAAAGTGTATGCATGTACTTTTCGAAGTGATGGGTCAATTAATTGCATAGTAACTTGGATAGGATTCTTTCATTTATTTGGTTTGAGTTTAAAACTATTCTTAATATTCCTTAAAATTCCATGTGCACTAGACCCAATTCTGAGTTTAGAAATAAAAAATAAATACAATATACAGATATATTATTTATATAATGTGAATCTCAGTATTTTTCTTGTGCTCATTTGTTGAGTGCAGACTTCTTGCAGTTTTGTTACTGTTTGTGGCATCCTCTTGTGTGATGGAGAACCAGTTGGTTCCTGTAGTCCTCAAAAGTAGTATTATGGGAATTCATGACGAAAACAACTCAAAACCAGGGACTCAAAAGCAGGCTCAAAACAAGTGTGCACGTGATCAGGGACTTTATTACACAACCAATATTGTCATAAAAAATGTGGAGAGATTGGAAAGTTGTACCAACTTATCTGAAGCTGGGAATATAATATTTGAACTTCATATTTTATCTATATAGTTAAATTTTAGTTGTCCAAAATGGTCTTCTAGCATATTTTGTTTTCATCTATCGTTGTCTTCATGGTTTGGTAATTTACAACAATTGTTTGTCTTGTTCATTTGAGATAAGTTCAAGCTGGAATTGTTGACAATAACTTTGATATTGAAGAGAATAGGGCATAATTCATTGCTTTAATTATTGTTGTCATTAATACAGTCGGTTTTCAACCATTCAATAACCCACTTGCTATTTGCTCAAAGTTTGCATGGATCTGGAAGAAATCAGAACAATTGTATTGTACAAAGCTTAATTAAATGGTGAGGTCACGTTTGTGGAAATAGGCTTGAAAACACATTGTAAAAAAATTGGATCGTCCAGTTTGAAATACCTTTTGGAAATAAAAACATTAAAGAATGTTGAACGTTAATATCAGAACCTAAATAGTTGACTTGGAAGCCATCTACAAGAATATAACCAGTAAGGAATGTGCCATCATCTCTAACATGTTCAACCTATTGTCACCACTAAAACAGAAGTAAAGGACACCATTGTTCAATATATTTTGAGATCTCTCTCGAGCATATTTGAATGTAAAATGATATTGTTGTGGATCAACAGAAAAGAAAGGCTTTTTTTTTAAAGATTTGCACATGTTTCATGTATTTATGGCAGCAGACTAGGAATTGGTAAGTTGATGATTCTTGTTGGGCCGTGAATACGACCACTTTTTAACACTTATTTCATCCATTTATATTCTTCTTTATCATGTAATTTATCATATAAATCCATTTTATAATTATTTATACTCTTATGGATAAATATATTTCTTCTCCTTTATTTTTAATAAATTGATGATTATTATGCATAATTTTATCAATGATGGTTTATTAATATATTTTGTAACATCACTCACCATTTTAGCCTCCAAGATATTTGCCAGAATGTAGATTTGATCTCCAAATCATCATCAAATATTCCAACTCAGAAATTCGCTGGAATAAGAAGTGACAGTTTTACGGTTGAGATTCTGGGCAAATGGAGAAGAATCTGGAAACTCCGGAACATGGGTTTTGTCCAGAACAGACCAAATTAACTTTATTTTATGATGGTTTGCCCAAATTCGACCTATATTGAGAGAAACACAAGGTTCTTTGAGCACGAGTTTCTCAGATTTACTGTTGCGGCCGTCCTCCAAATTATCTCAGCTGCAAATCCAAATTCAACTTGCTCTTGTTGAAATATTGTTGGAAATATATTTTCTGGTTGATCAAGTTGTTGGGAACAATCCAATATTATTATTAGAGATCATATTTGCTATTTAATTTCTCCTCTTCTGATTAGAAAATGAGAGCATGTATTATGTATTGAACGATGGATGAGAGATGGGGAGATTTCCGGTCGTAATTACACAATTCCTCATCGACTCTCATTGATTAAATAGAGATCGATTGTTTGTAAACGTTGTTATGCATGATTAATACAAGAACGTGTTGCCCTTTAATTTCTTAGTTCTGCAGTAGCCCAGCGGCGTTTCACTGGTGGTTGAGGGCCCGGCCCTGGTGGATCGATCCGTTGTTTGTATTTCTACTCTTTTAATTACCGTCGTGTGATAGTTTGTGGTTGTTCTCTTTACATTTGCAAGATTAGTTTTCCGTTGAATTATTGATTAGTTTTATTATGTTAATGAATTGCATTGTTGTTCCGTTTCAGTAAGGAATTTAATTCATGTATTAATTATTCTGTTAAACCTTGCAGAGCATTACTGTTCAGTATTATATGTCCTGTTCGAATTGATTGTTGTTCTGTTGGATTACTGTTCATTTCGATTACTATTTAACAACGTTTGCTGTGGGTTTGGTGTTTAATAGAATTGTTGTTTGGTTCCATTAAGTTAATATTTGTTGTTCGATTATTCTAGTTTCAGTTTGTTATTCATTTACATTGATGTTCGATTTTAGAGTGCTGATCATTTCCGATTCATTAGCTTCAGATTGCAGAAAGATTTTTTATTTACATTGTTACAGTTTGTTTTTTATGCACATAGCCATTCAATTACATATTGCTGTTCATTTCTAATTCTTGCTTTTAATAAGAGTTCTTCTTTGTTTACTTTCAACAGCAGTTAGTTCAATTTTGATTTCCCTTTAATTGCTTTAACGCAGGACTGTCAACTATAGAGAATATTGGTTATTGCTTCTACATTCCGATATTGATTGTCTTGTTCTAGTTTGATTTCAATTGCATCAATTTCTAAAGGAATGAGTTATTGCTACTGTATCCTCGATTGATGTTTGTTGAGTGAATAGATAGATTTTAAGAGCATTTGAATTCATGTTATTGTAATTATATTTCTTTTTCAAGCATCCGTTTAATCTCGTGTTTAGAACACTGTACTACATCTTTCATAGCATTACTCTTAGCTCAATTGCAGTCTCAAACAGAGTACACTCTTGAAACAAAAAGTCATTCCTCGATTGATAATTAATGTGAGATAAATAGGTGTTAAAAATATACCTTTTATACCTCAACATTTTGGCGTCGTTGCCGGGGAGAGTGTATGCCATTTATAAATAATGATGCATATTTAATTTTTTTTGCTTGGGAAGAATTGGGTATTAAAGACGGAAGGTAAGAACCTGCGCACCAAACAAGGAACACACTTGTTCACTAGCCTGCTTCACAGCAAAATTGAGTGAAATCTTAAGGTAGAAATGAATGTTTGCGTTTTTTTTTTTAATTTTAGAAGTATAATTTTTGAAAAAAAATCTTGTAATTCCACTCGAGTGGTGATGTAAGCACCATCCATTTCACTAACCAATTGACAGAAACATTTTAAGGAGGATCATCAAAGAAACACATGAAGAACATCTTCTATTATGGTAAGAAATGGCTCACATTGCAACTTTTGAATTCCCTATCAAAGATCTAGGAGGAGTGACACAAATGCAGATAATTCCTCCATTGTCTCTACCAAATTTTCATGGTTTGACAAATGAAGATCCAGATACATTCTTATTTGAGTTTGAAATACTTTGTAGAGGATATGATTATTATACTAATGATAAATGGTTGAAAGTGTTTCCTCTTACTCTAAAAGGAGCAGCTCTCCGATGGTTCATGAGACTAGGAGGGAACTGCATCCAAACATGGAAGGACATGAAGAACATATTCTTGAAGAAGTACCAATACTATTGCAAATCCAATGAAGATATTTTCGATATGATACAAGGGGAAGATGAAAGCTTGGAGGACTATGTAGAGCGATTTGAATACAACCTTCAAAAATCAAAGCATAAACATTTGGAAAAAGAGATCTTGAAAACACTCCTTCTTAAAGGAATCAAAGATGATTTTTTAGAACTCTTAAATCCGATAGGAAAAGGTGATGTTTTTTAGTTATCATATGATGATGTTTGTGAGTTGTGCATAAGGTATTCAAGAGGAATTTTCAAGGCTGGTAAGAATTCTAGAGAAGTTTCTTCTTTCTTTTCCAAATTTACTATAAGAACAAGAGACATAAGAGCTGAAATCAATGTTTTATTTGAAAATTTTAAATATGATTTTATTAGCTCTCTAAATTCACAATTGAATGTTTTGCAGGTTCAGAAAAATCAAGAATTTGATGAAGTGTTTTACCCTCATCACCAAAAGGAGCATCCTATAGATACTCACTCTTCCTTATCTAATTTGTAAGTAGCATATCAAAGAGATGGGGAAGCTGCAACAAGGTCAAAACCATGGAAATCATGGTCTACAGGTATGGTTCAAAACACTTCCTCTCCATTCTCTTACTTGCATAATCCGTTATGGAATACTCATATGTTAGGGCAGCCATGCCAATCTCAATATAACCACCACCAATATTGTCTACAAGTTTGGCATGGTTCATCTTATGATTGCATGACTACTCTCCCTCATCTTGTAGCACAAACACATCTTCCAGCTCTTCCACAACATCTTGCTTGCCTATCAAAATCATCCATTCAACCCAATCAACTACATCATCAAAATGCTCCATTCCCTACAAAATTTCCTGCTCAACTCATTCCACACCCTCACCATAATAAAACAGTACAACATGCTTACAGTGTTGAAATGAAAAATTTACCCACCCTTCCCACCCATTCTATCTCACATGCACTATTGGAGAAAACTTACACTGAGACTCAGAATGTATCAAATCCAAAAATTGTAGAAGTTATGAAAGAAAATGAGGTTTCTTCTAGTTTGCACCAACAAACCATTTTAAAAGCTCAAGAACTTCATGATACGATGGCTATGGGAAATAAATAAAGTAAGGGATACATTGAAGATTGGTTTCACTCCATCATTTGTTTGCAACATCACTCTATGCTTCAACAATTTTTGGCACCATCTTTTCAAGGGAAGTTGGCTTCTCATACCCTAATTTTTATCAACATGCATTTTTCAAATTTGGGTATGTACATACTAGAGGCCTTATTTCTAAAATGGTTCCACTGGAAATACTCTTATACATAAACATATTCGATTCTCAAAGAAGAGTAGGATAGTGGAGAAAATAAAATGAATAAGGAAATAAAACAAACACATTTTTTTATTTTTTTTTGTAAAAATAGTTGTTTTTTTTTTTTTGCAACACGCTGTAGAAATCAACATTGATGATAAATATTCTAATTTATTTGTGTATGTAGATGAATTATATTTCAAATAACAATTCTACAAACACTTATATTCATTTTTATCATTAATATGGAAAAATTGCTTGAATATCATTTTTTTGGCTTGCGGGCTTGATGAAATTTCTGAAAACAAAGTTGAGACAGTCATGTTTTGAGGGACCAAAATTGAATATTTTTAAAACATGTTTCTATCCTAAGTATCCCTTGATTTATACTTTCCAACCCAATTTGAATCACTCCATTTGGATTTGAAACGGAAAATTTAGAACCAAAACATTGACAGGGTGTCTAGTAGGCAGCTCAAGAACAAAGTTGGGACAGTCAGTTTTTAGAGACCTAAATGACTATATTTTTAAAACATTTTTCTATGGTATATTCCTCTATGAATCTAGTTTACAAAAAAATTTGAATCACTCAATTTCTATATCGTATGAGGAATTTATGACCAAAATACTGACTGCCTATCATAAATAAGCACTCTTGAAACTATGTTTTCTCGGTTGTTCACTAGCATATTTGACCCATCAATTTTTCTTGTCTTCAAAATCTGTTTCTATTGGAGGTAAATAAATGAATATAATTTAATCTCCAATTTGAATCGGTTTAATCCGCCATCAAACGAAAACTTTATGCTTGAAATATCAACTGTTGGTCTAAGCTGGAAAATCGAAAATGACTCTATTATGCAGGTTGTTCTAAGCAAATTTGACATATCATAGCATTTAATTTTTAAAACCTGTTTCTATTTGAGATAAAAATTTGAATTAGCTCTCATTTGGCTTTGGAATTACTCAAATCGGACGAAAAACAAAGAAGTTATGATTGAAACACTGCAGGTTAGCATGATTGGCCACTGCTTTCCCGCAGGTAATAAATTAATTTTACTTTGTCCATGGATTTGTTCTATAGAGTAACTAATTCTTAGTTTTTGGCATAATTCTTGGATTATGGGAGCCCGTACACCTCTCTTTCTCCATGATTTGATGTTTTATTGCAGGTAGACACTCGTTTTTTGCAGGTCTTAGCAGAACAAAGAAGGTCAATTTATGGACGAGCGATTCTTGAAAGAAATTTTAGTGAAACAAGAGAATTTCATCCAGTTCATTACCTAATAGATTCATAACAAGAAGAAATGAAGAATTGGTTTCCATTTGAAGATTCATGTCACTGCTGCCAAAACATTTTTCAAAAAGATCATTTTTTTTCCATTAACAGATTGATATTCCCTTAGGAAATAACATCATAGCTGTTGTAACTTAATAAAGTGTTGTTTCTTTTCTGATTTCTTTTATGTTTTTGTGTTTCAAGTGTTGATCCCTTCAAATTGTAGTTTCTGCTCCATTTTCAATTAAACAATAAGGACCCCACCATGCAAGTTTCAGTTACAGAAGGCAATTCTTCGGCAGCACCAATTCTGTTAAAAAAAAAATTACTTTTTCTTGAAACCTGTACATAAAGTTTATTTTATTTTTCTTTGCTTGTTTTTTTTTTGTATAGAATTTTATTTCTTGAACTGTTCCTACTTTTCTTGCTGTGAATTTTTGTTGTTCCTTTCCAAAGGAACAACACTTTTGCTGTTCCTTTCGAAAGGAACAACAATATTTTTGTGAGTGTTTTTTTTGTTCATTTCCAAAGGAACAACACTTTTGTCGTTCCTTTCGAAAGGAACATCAGTATTGTTGTGAGCGTTTTTGCTGTTCATTTCCAAAGGAACAACAGTTTTCACCGTTTATTTTTGCTGTTCCTTAAGGAACAACATTTCCGCTAATAATTTTTGCTGTTCCTTTCGAAAGGAACAACAGTTTGGCCGATTGTTTTTGTTGTTCCTTTCGAAAGGAACAACATTTCACAGATTGTTTTTGTTGTTCATTTCCAAAGGAACAACACTTTTTGAATGCATTTTTCTTGTTTTTCAACAACATTTCTAGGACTTTTTGTGAATATTTCATGACTCTTTGAAAGAAAAACATACAATTTATGCAAGGATATAAAAATTAGAGGTTACTGGAATCAGCTAATCAAGAGAAATTGTCATTTTTAAGAAATTTTTTGTAGTGATAAGAAAAAGGAAAGGACACAACCATCTATATCCCTTTGCTGTCTTTATTTTCACTAAAATTAATATGATCGATTATCTTTATCATGTTGGTTCTTCCCTAAATTCTCGTAACTCTCTTTGATTTTTATTTCATTGAATAAGAATAAGGGAATATTTTCTCTATTGATATGCTCAGACTTCTTCCACCATCCCTACTCTTAAGGAGCATTGAGCCACCCTTTATATATAAATAGGGAAGTGTTATATGCAAAGAAAAAGAAAAGAAAAGAATCTCTATATGATTACTAACAATTATATGATATGGCAGATGGAGGATAGGGGGTCTCATCAAGAGCTAGCCTACTATGATCATAAGGGAGCAGTGAAGTGGCATTCCCATTATGGCCACCACACCAGGGATATGATCCAATGGACAACTCAGAAAAATAAAAAGTCCTTGGAATAGGAGGTCTCATCACGAGCCGGCCTGCCCACCTTTCACTCCTTCTTGGTGAATGGCATTGTGATTCATCTGGTTCCCAAGCCAGCACAGTGGCCTCCATCATGACATCACACAGCACTTCCCTAGGCATAAATAAAGGATAATGGTTCCAAGGGTGAGAAAGCAACTTTGTCAAGGTTATAGACACTTGTGGGCAACAGAGCTCTGCTGATGGTATTGGAGTCATATTTTTCACAAATCAATAGTAATGATAAACCCTTTTCTTATATATTTATCTAATATCAAATGAGAATATGCCCCTAAACCCTTTGTTCGGAACCTCTTATGCATGAAATTTATTTATAAATCGATCATAATGGTTTATGTGGATAATGACCGCATAAGTATTTTTTCATCAGCTGTCATTTTCTCTTATTTTCGAATCATTACATAAACATTTCCGTATCTACTCACGATTTCAAAATATGCATTGATTTTAGTAATGTGATAATTTGTTGATCATATCATAAGTATGTATGTCTTTCCATGCTGTATAATTGTTGTGCAGTACGCTGCCATTTTGCCACAATATTCATACTGCATTTCTACAGAATTTTTGCTGATTGAACTTTTTGCATGTATCTTATATGTTTCCATTCAAAACTAAAACTGTGGATTCAAGAAAATTGCATACATAATCGTGCTTTGTTTACAGGAGAACAACAAATATGGGGGGAGGAATTCTATCCGCAGCACGACCACACTATTGCAGCTAACAGCAAAGGCTCGCGAACACTTACAATTCTTCAGACATGATGTGCTTGCATGGCTTCCACCTTTTGCATCACTTTCAGTATCTGCTCAGCCTACATCAGCTTCAACAAAGGTCAGTCCCTACATGTCCTTCCACATTTTTTCGGTGGTAACACTTGAGGTAAAATAGCATAATTTTCTGATTTATTATGAATTTAGGAGAATTTCATGAAAATCCATTGAGCACTATTTATCATCATTCATTCCACATCTTTACCACTTCTCATTTTTTTTAGACACGTCTCATGTTTCAGTTTGGGGGAGTGTTGATTTCCTTCATTTCTTTCTTTTGACTATGTCAGTAATATTTTTTATCATCCATTGATATTCTTATTCATTCTCAACACCTCCCTTATTCCATGTTGTTTTACACCAAGCATAGATTTCAACAAATTATAGCAACCACCTCTCTTTGTCTTCTGGCATTGCATGAGGATATGCTAATTCTTCAGTTTGGAGGAGGAATTGTTGCACATGATGGATGTTTTCTACTTTCTTTCTCATTTAAGGCATACAATTTCATTTGTATACAGTGCAGAAATTGATTTGCATATATCTTTAAAACCATGAACTGAATTCTTATGATTTTTAGATAACAAAGAGGTATCATTAAAATACACAAACCCAGATAATTTCATTCTAAATTAGTTCATAAAATTTTGAAAACTATGCACTATCACCTATAGCCATTTTGTTTATATCTCATGATTCATGCACCAAAACGATCTAATTTTTGAAAAAAAGGGTTAATGAAGTTTTTTGTTACTTATATCACATTTTTTTGCAACTTCATCTACATATAGTTGAATGTCAACTGTAAAAATTGTTATGCCTTCATCAAGATTGCTAACATTGAATATTCATTATTTGAGGAAAAAATCATTTGTTCCATCCATTTCATGAGTTGGGATGAACAATTTTCTTTGCTTGGTTAACACATGGGTTTTGTCTTTGGGTTGCATGAAGACATGCAATATATTCAGTTCTGATTTGCATGAGGACATGCAATATATTCAGTTTGGGGGTATGTTGGGCCGTGAATATGACCAATTTTTAACACTTATTTCATCCATTTCTATTCTTCTTTATCATGTAATTTACATAATTTATCATATAAATCCATCTTATAATTATTTATGCTCTTATGGATAAATATTATTTCTTCTCCTTTATTTTTAATAAATTGATGATTATTATGCATAATTTTATAAATGATGTTTTATTAATATATTTTGTAACATCACTCACCATTTTAGCCTCCAATATATTTGTCAGATTGTAGATTTGATCTCCAAATCATCATCAAATATTCCAACTCAGAAATTCGTTGGAATAAGAAGTGACAGTTTTTCGATTGAGATTCTAGGCAAATGGAGAAGAATATGGAAAATTTGGAACATGGGTTTTGTCCAGAACGGACCAAATTAACTTTATTGAAGAAAGATTTTCCCAAATTCAGTCGGTGTTGAGCGAAACACAAGGTTCTTTGAGCACGATTTTCTCATATTTACTGTTGCGGCTGTCCTCCAAATTATCTCAGTTGCAAATCCAAATTTGACTTGCTCTTGTTGAAAGATTGTTGGAAATATATTTTCTAGTTGATCAAGTTGTTGGGAACAATCCAATATTATTATTAGAGATCATATTTGCTATTTATTTCTCCTCTTCTGATTATAAAAGGAGAGCATGTATTATGTATTGAATGATGGATGAGAGATGGGGAGATTTCCGATTGTAATTACACAATTCCTCATCGACTCTCATTGATTAAATAGAGATCGACTGTTTGTAAACATTGTTATGCATGATTAATACAAGAATGTGTTGCCCTTTGATTTCTTAGTTCTGCAGTAGCCCAACAGCGTTTCACCGGTGGTTGAGGGCCCGGCCTTGGTGGATCGATCCACTGTTTGTATTTCTACTCTTTTAATTACCGTTGTGTGATAGTTTGTGGTTGTTCTCATTACATTTTCAATATTAGTTTTCCGTTGAATTATTGATTAGTTTTGTTATGTTAATGAATCGCATTGTTGTTCCATTTCAGTAAGGAATTTAATTCATGTATTAATTATTCTGTTAAACCTTGCAAAGCATTACTGTTCAGTATTATATGTCATGCTCGAATTGATTGCTATTCTGTTGGATTACTGTTCATTTCTATTACTATTTAACAACGTTTTCTGTGGGTTTGGTGTTTAATAGAATTGTTGTTTGATTCCATTAAGTTAATAATTTTTGTTCGATTCTTCTAGTTTCAGTTTGTTATTCATTTACATTGTTGTTCGATTTCAGAGTGCTGATCATTTCCGATTCATTAGCTTTAGATTGCATAAAGATTGTTTATTTATATTGTTACAGTTTGTTGTTTATGCACATAGCCATTCAATCACAGATTGTTGTTCATTTCTAATTCTTGCTTTTAATAAGAGTTCTTCTTTGTTTACTTTCAACAACAGTTAGTTCAATTTCTATTTCTCTTTAATTGCTTTAATGTAGGACTGTCAACTGTAGAGAATATTGGTTATTACTTCTACGTTCCCAGATTGATTGTCTTGTTCCAGTTTGATTTCAATTACATCAATTTCTAGATGAATGAGTTATTGCTACTGTATCATCGATTGATGTTCGCTAAGTGAATAGATAGATATTAAGAGCATTTGAGTTCATGTTATTGTAATTATATTTCTTTTTCAAACATTCGTTTAATCTTGTGTTTAGAACACTGTACTACATCTTTCATAGCATTACTCTTAGCTCAATTGCAGTCTCAAACAGAGTACACTCTTGAACCAAAAAGTCGTTCCTGGATTGATAATTAATGTGAGATAAATAGGTGTTAAAAAGATACCTTTTATACCTCAACAATTCTGTACTTTATAGAAACAGTAAGAAAAGGTCATGGAAAAGAATATGTATAGAGTTGGAAATAGCCTTCTATTGTCGTTAAAATTTGCCTATTTTTTCCTTAATTTGGGGAGATTTTGTCATTAAAGAAAATTCTACGTTGGACTGTAACATAAAAAAACAAGTGATCATTAATAAAAACATCTTACCAACAAAAAAAATATAAGGCCCATCTCTACGACTCTTTTTAAAGATGTAGCTGTAATGTTCAATGGTGTTCCCGTGGGACAGATAATCCATTACGTATAATTGCCATTAAAACTGATGTAGACAACAAAATATAGGGGCTTGAACATGCTTTGAAAAAATGCTAGCACACTTTACAAAAGGCACAGACTAGAAATTTCAATAAGATAATGGCGTTTGCACCTAAAAAATAACATACAGTGCTGGATGCAACTAAAGATCAGATGAAAGGAATTTGTGAGAAATAAATTTGGTGTACAACGACATGGGACTGGAATAGGGACATGTTAGTTTCTATGAGGATTGGTGTACTGGTGTACAACAACATGTTAATTTCTATGTTAGTTTCTATGAGGAATGGTGTACAACAACATGTTAGTTTCTATGAAGGTGTACTGCCTCTTAAAACGGTTTGGACTGGATCTAAAGGCCCCATGTTCCAATTTTTTCCATTCATTTTTTCACTACCCAACGTAGCTCTTGCAAATATCATTCAAATTTCATGCAACCTTACTATTCATTTACAGCAGAATGGATTTCGAAACTGAGCGTGAACCACTACTGCATATTAGAAAATGTATCACACATATTTCTTCATGAATTTATCCAATAAGTGAAACGTGCTTGGATGTAGACCACTTGGAACTGGAATCGTTGATCCATAAGTTTGCTGCAATCTTTGGTTGGCTGCTGCTCCATGACAGATGCTTCTTGGTAAGTATATCCTTCTCAAAATTAGATCCTCCTTACAGTACCTCCTTGCTAACAATAGCGTTAATGCTCTCATAATTTGTATCTGCAACAAATTTATATCTTTTGAAATCTGATCCAACCATTCCAAATTTGCTTCTTGTTAGTTTCAAGGAAATAATAGTTAACCCTGAGAACTACAACAACATGGCAGTGTGTTTCTTAAAAGATTCAAAAAAAGGCCAGAACGGACAAAGACATGAAAAATTCCCTACTCAATTGAGAATTTGCTCTTATCCAGAATAAAAATAAGAATAATTACATGTACCATCACAGGAGAAGGATTAGGCCCAAACTTCCTGGCATGAACTCCTTGGAGCACCAAACTTCTGAAAACAGGATTTGGGAAAGTGGCATCACCCAGATAAAGTCAGATCACAATTAGGTGCTACAAACAAATTTGGGGCTTTGTTACACTCAATTTCCAGCCTTCCCTTTTCCAGATTCAATTATATTACCAACACCTTCCATTGGCTATGTAAAAATAAACAGTATTCAGTGTCCACAACATAAGCAACTGCCTAATCAATATTTCATAGAAAGAAAGAGCATTCCTTAGTGGGTTTAACCGTGACAACAATTTCAGGCTCCACCTCAACATCTAAGTGGGTTATCAAGGATGAGTCAGCTGATGTTAGAGAGACTATTGTGCCAATCAACTGCTAGCTTAAAACTCTGCTAGAAATATTGCCAAAGAAATGTATATATAAATATTGCTTCAAGTAGAGTGGGAGATTGACATGAAGGATATTGGCATGTGAGCTTTATTTGATCTCTATTGTCTATTTATGAAATATTTCACGTTATATTATTTGGATGGATATGAAAGCAATTGTTCTCAATTTTTTTTTAAACCAGTAAAATATATGAAAGCAAAATTCAAATCTTAACATCATCACTCATCGATTTGCGATTTTCTTCTGCATATTTTAAGTATGCATGTTCATGTTTGTCTGAAACACATATCATGATCCTTTAGTCATTAATGTGGGTTCTATTAATGTTCTATGCACAAAAATTAAGTAGGGTGTATATTTCTGTTGTAAATATAAAAAACCAGCAAACTTAGATCATGATACTCCACTTTTATTGTGATAAATATATAAAAACCAACAAGCTTAGCCCAAACTGATAGATGCCATGTCACTCCTATAGAAACAAGTGTAAATGCCTGTCATGATCACGTGGATATTCTTTAACTTTTGCGGTTACACAATTATATATTTACAACATTTGTTTCCAACAAAAGGTAAGTAGTATCAGATGATGATACAAATTAAATAATGATTTCCATTTAAAAAAAATATTTCGCAAGATTTTAGCCAAAAATCTAAAACATAAAACTCAATTAGACAATGCCATAATTTTTTAATAACAGACACAAGACTATGAACCAGTTAATTTTCTCCAAATACATTTGTCCATATACATCAAATATTCTATATTTGTCCATATATCTGTCACCCTTATAAAAAACTGTACTAGTTACAAGTTGGGGAAAAATAATACATTAGCAGGTTCTTTAGTGAAAGAACCATGTCATGATACGAGGAGTATGTTTAGATTTGTTTGGAATGCCCCACCCAGTTTTGGCGCTTGCCACTTTTCGTCTGTTCTGCCTACCTCATTAGCTTTTCCGTTGCTGAGAAAACATTGGGATAGTTTGAGAGCTAGGAAGGCCAAAGCTTTATATTGAGGAATTTGCAAGTTACCCAAGAACATGTCTCGATTTCCATTGTCTATGTTCCTTGTGCTTCAGGTGTTGTGCAAGGATGGGCAGCAATTGCAATCGGTGTGCTGTCTAGAATCATCTCGTGGTTCACAATGATGGTTTTTCATAAGAGATCAACCTTATTACAGAAGGTTGATGACACTCTCAGTGTATTCCATGCTCATGTTGTTCCAGGAGTATTGGGTGGCGCACTAATTGGTCTGTTCATAGATCCTTCTCTATGTTCTCTCTTCTTACCAGTCACAAATTCGAAGGGAGCCTTCTATGGAGGTCCAGGTGGGGTGTAGTTCTTTAAGTAGCTCGTTGGAGCACGTTTTATAATAGGTTGGAATGTTGTAGCTACAAGCATAATCTTGTTGGTGATAAGCTTGGTGATCCCATTAAGGATGACAGATGAGCAACTTCTGATTGGAGATGATGCAGTTCATGGTGAGGAAACTTATGCTCTGTGGGGAGATGGCGAGAAATATGATAACACAAGGCATGGATGGTATGATGATACAACTCATGGAGATGGAAGAGGGCAGGGTGCCAGTCGATCGTTTTACCATTTCATCCATAGCCATACCATAATTCACAAAATATGAATTCCATTAAGAAAACCTGTGAAATCATATAAGTTTTAGGAATTTTCTGAATTTTCTGATAGGCCACCCTGTTACGAATCTGAGAATTTTCTGAATTTTCTGACAAGGCACCCTTTTACGAATCACGTCGGAAGAAAACAAAGGTAGATTCTACTAATGATTTGGTCCTTAGTAGTGGAGATGTTGGAAATAGAAAGATCTCTGCAAACAAATCTCATAAGTGTGCTCCTGTGCAGGTGAGAAGACTTTCTTGTTACCTCCACTGTATTACACTTCTAGGATGAGATTGCAGCTTTTAACATTTGTAGGAAATTGTACCTTTCTTCATTTTTGTAAAGTGCATGGTATCATATATAGCTAGATGTTCTTCCTTGACACATATATTTTTAGTAGCTTGCTATTTTAGTTAAAAATGAAATGGAACCATCCTGAGATAAGCAATGTTTGGACCCTTCAATTTGTTATCTAGTGATGGCATTTATGTAGAGCTAAAAAAATTATTGGTATTTCCACTTTTCTCTATTTTTGTAGTAAGTTAATTCTATGAGCACAAATATGTGTATCACAAAGATTTAAAATCAAGACACAAAACACCTATTCCATGTTACAACAATTTTCCTATTGCATTAATTACATTAATTCAATTCATAGTGTGGTTATCAATGGATAGATGATCATGTTGCAGATAGGACTGAGCACTTCTAGGCACATTATCCTTTAATATGTTGATTTTGGTTTTGCAAAGCAATTTGGGTCATTGTAAACCAAATCAACAACCTTATTGCAACTTGTTGTTTAATATGTGGATATTGGTTATGCAAAGCGATTTGGGTCATTGTAAACCAAATCAACAACCTTATTGCAATTTGGGTCATTTTAAACCTTATTGCAGTAGCCTTATTGCAATAAGGTTGTTCATTTGGTTTACAATGACACAAATCACTTTGGGTAACCAATATCAACATATAAACCAACATATTAAACGATAATGCACCTATGTGCCTAATATTTAATATGTTGATTTATATCAGTGTAAACCAAATCAAAAAGCTTTAATATGCTTATTTATGTCAGTGTAAATCAAATAAAAAAAATCAACAAATTTACAAGTGCTCAATCCTATTTGCAACCTGGTCATCTATCAATTGATAGTCATAATAAGAATCTAGCTTGCATGTGAAAGCATTCACACTATATCTGGAAGATGAGAAATTATTGCAAAAGCCAAGCAATACCCAATGAAAACTCTAGAACCATTGTAGAGTTTTGTGTTACAAGTTGAGCACCATAAAACCCTCGAGAAGATTGGTAAAGTTTTGTGTGGCATCCAACATTGACACAGGAGATACATAATAATGTAGTAGTGAAGAATTTTCATTTTAAAATTCAATCTACTTTGTAGTAACTCAAATTTTCGTGATGAATACTAAAATATCTATGTCCCTCCAGTTATTAAATCTTCTTTTCCATTATCGGACGAGCTTATAATGCATCATTCTGTCAATATTGTACATGGGGATCAATCTAAAAAAATTCTCATATTAATCTATGTCTTTGATGTGCCTTCACTTTCACTTATGTCAATGTATTTGCTGAGACTAGACAAATTTAGAAAGTGACATGATGTGGAGCCCAATAGTGAACGGAAAATAATTTTTGTGAACTCAAAATTTATTAGTATTTGTGTTCAACGATGATTCAAAATTAATGCACCCATGATCTGTGATTACATGGGGTGACATTGCTCCCCAATCCTTTGTCTTTCCCGTCATCTGCCTCTAATTTTGTGTTGGCACTAAATTTTATATGATCCACATGATCATGGAGATCCATAACCCATAATAAAGCGAGTAGTCTAACATCCAATGTTTCCAATTATTGAAAAAGCCAAGCAACACCTAATGAAAACTCTAGAACCATTCTACTAGCGATCTGGTCTTTAGCAGTGGAGATTTTGGAAATAGAAATATCTCTGCAAAAAAATCTCATAAGCGTGCTTCTTATGCATGTGAGAAGGCTTTCTTGTTACCTCCGCTGTATTTCACTTCTAGGATGAGATTGCAGTGTTTAACATATCCTATAGCTAAACGCTGCATGGGCAGGGAGAAACCCTACAGTCGCAAGGTCGCTACCCTATTGAATGAAAATCAGAATAGACTAGTGACAGTGACAGAGAATGAGGAATAACCAATTACCAAGAATAACCAATTACAGGAAAATTGTACAAATTACCAAGAAAAAATTTAATTGAATGATAAGTAAAATGAAGATCTGCATAAATAATTGGAATTTGATGTGTCTTTAGACTTTTACACACTTAAATTCACATTCCAGTGAACACTGATATGTATCTGAAACAACTTTTGGCTGACTCTGCATGAATTTGGATAAGTTCATTTTTTGTTACAGTTCGCAGCATAAGTTAGCAGTACCTTGTTACAGTTCGCAGAAAAAATACTTTTATCTATGTGAAATGGATGGTCCCTAGTTCTTTGTAGAAAAGTGAAAACAATCTGGCTGGTATGCAAAATTTCTTCAGCAGATTGAAAATTTACGGATTGAAAACTTACATATTCGGAACGAAGCTGTGCAATCGAAACAAAACTTACAGAGTTGATTCGGAACAGAGCTATGCAGGAAGGTGAATCGAACATGTGTAGTTTTTGCGATGTTTTATTTTGTTTCGAACAGGAACAGGCATGCAATGAGCGAGGGGAGCAATGGAGGAGCGATGAGGGGAAGGGGAGCGGGAGGGCACAATGAATTGGAAACATTGCTGGTAGCATTAAGTTTCTCTGACTAAAAATCAGGGTTGATCGAAGTTTCCTGATTCGGTCTGATCTTCCTTTTGACAGAAGAGAATGTGTGTCATATGACAGAGGAATTACGATCTGGAGCCAAAGCAGGAAGGAACCGGAAGTTTTTTTGACTAGTGACGGAAACCGGGCAATTCCTCCACCGAGTTAGACTACTCCGAAAATTAATAGTAAAGTGATAGAGGAGACTGCATCGCCGTCAAGACCGGATCTGGTTTCAGAAACGGAGTTGTCGAGCAATAGTCATCAAATATTGGGGGAACGGGAATTGGATTTGTGGGAAAGCCTGTTTGAGGTATTATGCAACAATTATAAAGGGTGCGTGAGGCTGAGCATGAATTTGGAGAGAATGCCATCGATTGAGGAGGTTTCAGCCTTGGAACTTATTTGCAGTACTTGGCAGCAACCTGAGCAGGAGGAGGAGCACATGAACATTTTCATAGACCCCACAGAGTTGTAGAATTTTGAATAATTGGTTACAGGAATGTGGATTATCCAGAAAATCCGCGTTCTGAAATCTTAATGACTGACACGTGGGCTGCTACAGCGCAGGGCGAGTTTCGAGCTATCGACCTCTTTACTCAGGGCCCAGCTGAAGTTGGCTCGGAATCAAAATGGTGATGGAATAACAAGAATCAGAACTAATGGATAGGGACGGACAAAGATAACTTTAATGTACTAAAAAACATATCAAGACTCCAAGGCTATTCTACTTTACAGGATTTTGGATATGCCTTCATTTCAGTCTTTGGATATCCGCTTGTTTGTCTCCACCTGTAGCATGATAAACGATATTGTTTTTATTTATTTACTTCTTCTTTTTTCCATGAAATTGAAAATTGTTTGAGATAATTGATTTTGGAGTCGTTTATTGAGGCCGATGAAGGTCAAAGGGAATTTGGGATTTTTTTTTAAAGAAATTTTGTAATAACAGTGTTTGAATCATGTTTGTATGGTGGAAAGGGATTTAACATCATCAAAAAATCGGTACCCAAAATCTTTAAATTTGATAAATATAACTTGGATTTACAAAAAACTGCCAGATTTTATTAAAATTTTGCCCAATTTTCATAATTTTCAAAACAAATTTTTTTATTTAATATTTGTTTGGGAGGTTTTCTACACAATGTTGTCACTGAATATAAAATTAGTGCATCTATATAAACTAAATAGCTTGTAAATGACAAGAGGTTAGAATATATTTCAAGTTGTCAAGATTTAAAAAAATTCAAAAATTAACTTAATTATATATTTATTTTAAATCATTATTAATAATCATAAAAATAATAATATATATGTTAAATATATATGTTAAAACAAAAACATGTAAATAGGTTTTGTTACATGACAATGGGCTAATACCATGGTTTATTAATACTACATGCCCAAAAGACTATAACTAATGTTCATATGGTATATATTCATATGACAATTTTTTAATCAATTTAATTAAAATCACAAAAAGACATAATTATTTTGAGATAAACCTCAACCTTTGATACTGCTACTAAGATATTCTAGAATATTATATGGAGGTTAAATATTTAATATCCACTTAATAATTATTCATAATTAAATTAAAATTATGAAAGTCATATTCCAAAATAGATATGACTATACAAATTAAAAACTAGTAATAATGAAAAAATATTTGAATCTTAGTCATAATTCCGCTTTAATTTCACATCAAACTTTATATAAAGATAAAATAATTGAAAGTAAAAAAATTTAACTTCATGTATAATTACTTTCTACATTCTCGTCAGTATGAAATTGACAAATTATTACAATACAATATTGATATTACAATGCCACTGCATTCAATATATATTATATAAAGACATATACAATAAAGTAATTGATATTAAAAAATTTCTTATATTTTGAATTTCCATTAGGAAGATGTTTAATTTATTAACTTTTAATAGATGACATTTATAAATATTAATAACTAAAAAAATTGAATGTAAGACATTTCTATAAAATATTAATAACATAAATAATTTAATGTAAATATCTATCTATCTATCTATATGGAGAGAGAGTGACTTGATTTGGATATTGGGGGCTAAGATATGAGAAACTTGAATGCAAGAGAGAAGAAGAAAACACAAAAATAAACTCTTTATTAAAATAAGAGAAATAGTTACAACTACATTGTGGTGGACCAATATGTCCTTTTACAAAGTGAGGCCAATTAGTTATAGTATAGGTAAATATTGGGTGGATGTCACTTTCCATTCAGATCAATCCTCCCCCTTTAAAAAATGGTCCCCATTTCTTCAAGTTCCCTCCTTATTAGCTTTTGTTGAATATGTGCCAATGAAGAGAAGGGTTTGGTCTACTTGACCCATAACCTTGGGTTTGTGGATGACCCAAAACCAAGTGTTGTTGAAGACAAGGGTTTTGTGTGGTTGAGCCATAACCATGATGAATGAAGGTTCAAGGATAGAGTTACCCTATAATGTTTGTGGGTCAACTATGATGCGAACAATGTATGACTTAGCAAATGGACTTAGATGGCAAGGATTTTGTGTGGTTGACCCATAACCATGGGTTTGTGGGTGACTCGTGATGCTTATGGGCCGACTAGAATACCGAGAAAATGGACTTGGATGGTAAGGGTTTTGTGTGGTTAACCAATAATCGTGGTTTTATGGGTGACCCAAACCATTATGAACGAGGGTCAGAGGATAGTGATAATTTGTAATGCTTTTGGGCCAACTTTTTTATTTCGATTGTAATTTTTTTTAGGAGGCACATTTTAGACCTCAAAATTCCCCTAATGGGATGAATTGATGTAAAAGTTCTAGAACACCTGAAATATTAAGTCGTCACATTCCATTCCAGATTCAGCATGAATGTGCCAAAGCTGAATTCTACTATGAGTTCTAAGATTATGCACTCTTTTTTAAAATTAGGAAGTGTGACAACTGCATTAATGATAACTAGTTGTTAACTAGTTAAAAGACATTTTTAATTATTGTTTAAAGAAATGACTGAGACAATTAGTATTTTTTCTACAAAATTTTTCTTCCTTCTTTTTAATTATGAATAATAAAATTGGTTATGGAAATTAAAAGTGAAAAAACTAATGGTAAATGTTTTCCAAGAACTGGAAGGTGGTTGGGGACAGTTGGAAACAGTTACCTGCTCCTCTGGGGATAAGAGACTGATCCCAGTGAGGAGTAGGTGTTCTGTTAATGGAGAAAGGGTGAGTGAAATTTTTTGAGAGTTGGTAGTGACTAGTGGAAACACTCAGAAAAATCCCAAATTATTTCCGGTACTGACTGGACTAGGTGTCTTGAGGTCACAACAGAAATATCCACTGTTAACCCGTACCTTTCAGGATTGGAAAATAGGGCCAAGAAGAGGACGTAATCGCCTCTCTTGAAGGTTGGGAGGACCATAACTTTAATTTGAAAATCAGATAAGTAAATGTGTATGGTCAGTGGAATTAAGTACTGTAATTACCTTTCATCAAGTACAGATTCTGTTTTGTTTATCAAAAACAATTGTTGTGATTTATATGATAGTAGGATTTTAAAAAAATGATATTAGTCTCAGAATTATTTAACATCCTATAATGCATTTTCTAGACTTATATAAGATGCTGTAAAATTATATGTATAATGAATTTGTGTTTAAAAGTACAGTAGATCCTTTTATTACGGAAGGAAGATGTGGAGAATATAGTTTACTGGGTAAACAACAGGGTTGTCAGATATTGGATAAGAGGAACGAAACATAAATAAATATTTTAGGAAGATTTTTTCATTGTTAAATCTATATAGAGAAGACCGTTGGTCTTGGGTATAGGGTAAAACCCAAACCCTCAACACATCGTCCCTCCAGAATGGAAAACACGGACTACAGTTAAGGTGGTCCGGTCACCTGTTTAAACTACAACAGATGAACATTAAAGAATAGAACCAGATTCAAGAAAACTTGATAGCCATTTATAGAAAGATTCTTATTAGAAATATTGTCATGTGACAGATGTTTAACAATATTTGTTTTAGTATAAGCATATTTTAATGATTTTTCAGGAAACAACTATTATAAGCATAAAACTGTTGTGATAAGGAAATAGAACTTTTTGATAGAATACAGTTTAAGTAGCTAGAACCAAGCGAGGCTTCGGTTCAGGGCACAGGGATGAAACCTTGGCCCAACACGCATCTCATTATTAGACTATCTATACATAGACAAACTGTGGTGGTCCGGTCACTGAAAGTTTTATCCTATTGTAAAAATAATATAGACAGAGAGATATACATATAAACTGGATATTTTTACTGTTATATACAAAGTAAAACATTCATTTCTGAATAAGCAGAACTAAAACGAACCTTTATCCATATTTACCAATTTCAAATAATTTAAAGAAGGTAAATGCACCAAAAATGTAGAACTGTGGTTCCGGAATGTTGTAAGAATATTATTATTCTTCCATTAAACAACAAAAAGCTACTGGCGTAAAAGAATAATCACATACTATTGAAATGAAACCAAATGTTTCCAAAAGAAGAATTTAGAGTAGTTATTTTTACATAATATACACAGTAAGAAAACAGAACCTATCCAAAGAAGCCACAGTATAAATCCTAACATCTTAAGCTTGTTGGAATTGCACTACAAAGATCGTAAATTAGAGACTATTCAAGCCTCAAGGGTTTAGCTGGATTGTGCATCCAATTTCTTTGCAATTTTGCAAACAAAAACAAGGCATGCAAGCCAATAATTATCTGATAAGCAAAAATGAGACTGGGAATTAAAACCCTCATGAGAAATTAGGAGTGTGCCCAAGGCAGTTGAGAAACTATGTTGGGAGAAAACATGTAAGTACCTGGAAGAAGCTAGTCACATTAGTCGTGAACCCAGGGTAGCCGGAAACTCCAAAGACCTCATGAAAATAGGGTAACTTCATAATTAGTAAAAGAGCTAACCTGTCATCCATACGATGAAGAAAAAATGAATGAGAAGGTTTTATTTAAAATGCAATGTGAAATAGATAAAGAAGAAATATGTTGTACAATGAAGCACCGAATTTATGGACATGAAGTATACCTGTAAACGAAAGTTTGTTGTGGCATACCGAGTATTGAATCCCTTCAACAACAAGAAAAGAGAAATATTAAAAGTTATGCATGGATAAACTGTCGGGAAGATAAACCCCTGTAACTTGTAAATCGATTAAGAAAACACACCCAAGCTTAAGCTCTGAGGTGATTACCTAAATGAGGAAGACAACAGCGGAAGAATGCATGGGCTTGTCATGAGCTAGAGTTGAACAACTCCGAAAACGCTCCAATGCTTGAAGGGAGATCTCTCTCTACTATACTGAAACCTCAGAATTCCTTGCTGCGATTTTTACCCATGGAAATCAGGATTATGAAACATTGCAGTTGAACCGGAACTCAAACCCTCGTTGTGGAAGAAAAGTTCTCAGAGAATAGTGAAGGCAAACCGACAGGGTGCAAGAACAAATGGAGTAAATCACTTAGAGTTCGTGCGGATATCAAGTCGACTCCCACACAATTTGTGAGCCGTGGATTTTCTAAAATCAACGGCAAGGATCTAAAGGTCAAAACCATCAAAATCTGCACAAAATCACAATGGATACTACACATGTTCATAAAAATTAATCATTGGTACCATCTGCATTTAAAACCCCAGTACTTGCGAGCGAAGCATCGTTTGAAACAATACTCTAATTAATATATTTTGTGGGTTGGTTAACTTTATAAGACCATGACATAACCCAATGTCTGAGTTGGAGCGCATATATGTATAAACCGCTAACAAATATCATATGAAAAACGTTAAAAGCACCATGACTAGGGTTACCATCTATAGGTGTTAGTAAAACCATATAATATTTGACTTTGGAAATTTTACCTTAACCCATGGGTTTTGGTATTGTATAAAGATGCAATATGTTTAAATGATACATAATAAGGTTCATATTTTTATCCAAGGGTTCTAAGTAATTTTTTTTTCTTATGTATGTCACAAGTGGTATCAGAGCAACGTTCATACACTGGGACCCTAAGGGTCAACTAACGATTAAGATCTGTGTATACTGATGCACAGAATAGAAACTTAGTAGGAAACATCATGAGAAGTGGAATAACGCAACAACCACCCAGGACACCGAGGAACCCCAAACACAACCAGTAGTGAACCCTGAGATGTGGGTTCAGCTGAGTCTCGATCAGCACCAGCAAACCAGTAGGCTGCTGGAGGAACATCAGCATCAAACCAGTATTTTGCTAAATATAGTACAATATTTATAGGAAGAAATGGTTCGAGTTTGAAGGGATAACGAATGATTAATGCAAGAGCAAGAAAATATACTCAAAATTATTTCTGACAAACAAAATCAAGAAATGGAACACCCCAGTACTAACAGGTGCATGCAAGAAGGTGATGAACAAAAAACAAGAGACAACAACACTGACAGAGTAGAAAGAAGCCCATCCCAGAAAAGTAACAAGAACAAAAACTACAATGAAGCAGAATCTGGCAATTTGTCAGATCGAAAAGAAGTTAAGAAACATAAAGTAGAGCTCCAGGGGGGTTTTCGGAAAATAAAACCACCAACATTTGATGGTGAAGCTGAGGAAGTGGCAGAAGCATGGTTAATAAAAATGAATAAGTACTTTCAGGTGTATGAATACAGCAGCAACCTGAAGGCCAGATTCACCATATATCAATTAAGGGAGAAAGCCACTCTGTGGTGGGAAGAAGTAAAGAATGTTTGCAGCATTGAGGAACAAAATGTTACTTGGGAAGCGTTCCAGCAATACTTTAAAGACAAGTATTTAACAGAGCGTTTCTATGATGAGAAAGCTAAAGAAATTCATGACTGAGGTTGGGACAAATGACTATGGATGAATATATCACCAAGTTCACCTCCCTGTTACGATACATTCCATACCTTCAAGAGGAAAAGGCTAAGGTGCAGAGATTTATGAGCAGCCTGCCAACACATATGAAAGAAAGAATTGAATTTTTAAATCATAGAACCTTGGAAGAAGCCATTTGTAAGGCACGAATGTGCTATCGGCAGTCTAAGGCCAAAGGGGAGGTTGTAAAAAGTTAGCAACCAAGGAAAGGATAGAAAAGCAACTCCAACTTCAAAGGAGCTAAAAGCAATAACTTTAAGAATTCTGCACGAAGTTCTGTGAGTAAACAATTTGGCAGAAATCATCAAAGGACTCGATGGCCAACAGAAGAGAAGCCTACTGAGGCATCTAGCAAACCTGAGCAAGGGTAGGTGACCAAGCCACCCTTATAGTGTTGGGGGTGTGATGAGGCACACTATTATAAAAATTGCCCACAGCGAGCAAGAAATGACACAATTGCAAACTTGAAGGAAGCTTCTACAGTAGGCAATGTGGCGCGAAACATTCCTCGTATCAACGCAGAATTGGAGGATCGACAAGCAGATTATCAACCAACAATGATTTCGTTAGAAGGTAAATTACTATCTCAATCTGTTTCCATTTTGGTAAACCCAGGTGCAAGTATAAGTTATGTTAGTCCCAAAATAGTGGAAATGTGTAAATTAAAAGAGCAAAAATTCAAGAACTGGTGGCTGGTACAACTAGTCACTGGAGCAAAATGAAAGGTAACTACCAAAATTCCAAAATGTACTTTGGAAATTTCAGAACAACATTTAAATGTAGACCTAAAAATACTGCCATTAGGGTCCTATGATGTTTTTCTGGGCATGGACTAGCTAGAAAAACATTGGACCTTAGCGAACTGCAAGGAAAAGATTATTTATTAAATAATGCAAGATGGAACACGTAAGGAGATTCAAGGAATCAGGAAGCCGCTATAGCTACGTCCAATTACAATGTCCCAAATGAATAAATATATAAGGAAAAGTATGCTATATATATGCTATTTAGGTGGGATATGCTAAATCTAAGGAAAAATCACCTATGATGGAAAACATACCTGTGGTGCAAAATTTCATGGATGTTTTTCACAGGGATGAAACCCTAGCCCAACACGCATCTCATTCTTAGACTATCTATGCACAGACAAACTGTGGTGGTCCAGTCACCGAAAGTTTTATCCCATTGTAAAAAGAAAATAGACAGAGAGATATACATATAAACTGGAGATTTTTATTGCTATATACAAAGTAAAACATTCATTTCTGAATAAGTAGAACTAAAATGAGCCTTTATCTATATTTACCAATTTCAAATCATTTAAAGAAGGTAAATGCACCAAAAATGTAAAACTGTGGTTTCAGAATGTTGCAAGAATATTATTATTCTTCCATGAAATAGTAGAAAGCTATTGGCGTAAAAGAATAATCACATACTATTCAAATGAAACTAAATGTTTACAAAAGAAGAATTTACAGTAGTTCTTTTTACATAATATACACAGTAAGAAAACACAACCTATCCAAATAAGCCACAGTATAAATTCTGATAGCTTAAGCTTTTTGGAAATTGCACTGCAAAGATCATAAATTAGAGACTATCTGAGCCTCAAGGGTTTGGCCGGATTGTGCATCCAATTTCTTTACAATTTTACAAACAAAAGCAAGGCATGCAAGCCAATAATTATCTGATAAGTAGAATTGAGACTGGGAATTAAAACCCTCACGAGAAATCAAGAGTGCGCCCAAGGCAATTGAGAAACTGTGTCAGGAGAAAACATGTAAGTACCTGGAAGAAGCTAGTCACATTAACCGCGAACCCAGGGTAGCTGGCAACTCCAAAGACCTCACAAAAATAGGGTAACTTCATGATCAGTAAAAGAGCCAACCTGTTGTCCATACGATGAAGAAAAAACAAAAGAGAAGGTTTTATTTAAACTGCAATGTGAAATAGATAGAAGAACAACTATGATATACAATGAAGCACCGAATTTATGGACATGAAGTATACCTGTAAACGAAAATTCATTGCGGCATACCGAGTACTGAATCCCTTCAACAACAAGAGAAGAAAAATATTTAAAGTTATGCATGGATAAGTTTTCAAGAAGATAAACCCCTGTAACTTGTAAATCGATTAAGAAAACCGACCCAAGCTTAAGCTCTGAGGTGATTACCTGAACGAGGAAGAGACCAACGGAAGGACGCATGGGCTTGTCATGAGCTAGAGTTTAACATCTCCGGAAATGCTCCAACACTTGAAGAGAGGTCTCTCTCTACTATACTGAAATCTCAGAATTCCCTGCCACGAGTTTTACCCATGGAAATCAGGATGATGAAACAGTGTAGCTGAACTGAAACTCAAACCCTCATTGCAGAAGCAAAGTTCTTAGAGAATAGTGAAGGAAAACCGATAGGATGCATGAACAAATGACGGAAATCACTTAGGGTTGGCGCGGATGTCAAGTCGACTCCCACCCAATTTGTGAGTCATGGATTTTCTAAAATCAACGACGAGGATCTAAAGATCAAAACCATCGAAATCCGCACAAAAACATGGTGGATACTACACATGTTCATAAAAATTAATCATTAGTACCATCTGTATTTAAAACCCCGGTACTTGCCAGCAAAGCCTCGTTTTAAACAATACTCTAATTAATATACGCTGTGGGTTGGTTAACATTATAAGACCATGACATAACCCTATGTATGAGCTGGAGCGCATATATGTATAAACCCCTGACAAATATCATATGAAAAATGATAAAAGCACCATGACTAGGGTTACCATTTATAGGTGTTAGTAAAACCATATAATATTTCACTCTGGAAATTTTACCTTAAGCCATGGGTTTTGGTATTGTATAAAGATGTAATATGTTTAAATGATATATAATAAGGTTCATATTTTTATCCAAGGGTTCTATGCAATTTTTTTTTTCTTATGTATGTCACAGGAAGCATGAGATTGTTCAACGGTTGAAGGGATTTTGCTATCAGTTGTAATATATCGCTCATGATATCATTATTGTAAGGCAATAGTGGTGATGTTAAATATATGATTCTACTGATACAATAAGAAACTGTGAGCCTAGCTGTTTTCAAAAGATGTTCCAAATTTTGGGTTATATCAATGCAAACATGGATGGCTTGAGAGCCTAGCTGAGTTTCTTCCATTCTAGCTGCCCACCCTAGATAAACACATGTCTAATTCCTCCCACTTAAGAATTTCTATGACTCACTTTGTTCGTTGCAATTCAGATCCAAGTGAGAAGAGACAATTTCATTTTACATCTTCCTTCCAGATATCCTTTCACTGTTGAAGGATGACATGGATCTTCTGATAGGAAAACTTGTTGTTCTGCTCTTGCTTTTGTTTTGTAAATTGTTGCCAGTTTTTATCAATAAAAGTATTGCAACTTAGAGGACCAGCTGATATATTACTATGTTGATTCCTAAACTGTTTCCAAAAGTTTAAAAAAAATGATATTATAGCTTGGATCTCAATACTCAACCTTCTCTCTTCAACTTTCCCCACTATTTTTTTGTTTTATTTTAAATTATATATATATATATATATATAACCAGATCCCCTTTATACGAATAACTTATAACTCCCAATTTTACCAAAGTGATCCCCTAATACTATTCTTCTCCTTAAACACTGTCTGCTCCACGATTACCGTCTAATTGAAATTCATTAATGTTTCATCTCAACGAATATAGAGGCTACTATGTATGGATCAGAAGATTTTTCCAGTGCAACAGTGACAGTTGTAATATGCATGGCTCTAGAAGGAATTTGATCAGCCCTTCTCGTCCAATGTGCCTTTTAAATAATGTGAACATCCTAAGCATGCAACTCCACTACAATAATAAACAACCAAGCAAAAGGCTCCCTCAAACTTATAAGTGGGAAATTAGAAAAATAATCGTGCCCATTATAGAACTGTATTCGAAGTGCATCACATGAATTGAATCGTCTTGTGAAATAACCAACTTCCTCCGTGCTTTTGAACTTAGCCCTATCCTAGTGATCCCCACGGCTCTCAATCCTTGAAGAAAGAATTGATGCCATGCCCTTTTTTTCCCTTCTATAAAATAAATAAATTTAATAGGCCTATATTACCTTCACTTAATCATATTGTGTAATTTGAAAATAATGATAAAAAATATTTTTAAAGCAGGAAAAAATTAAAGAACCCAAGTATTAAAAAAAAAACATCAATGTAAATAAAACATTCATCTTAAGTAATGCATCCAACAAAAGTCCTTAAGTTTCTTGTTGGCTGGATTTCTATGTAGCACAAACTGCATTTCTCATTTGTTATGAAAAAAAGCGAAAAAAAAGGAGGTTCAAAACTTCAAAAATATATCTCTAACACTGCTCCCACAACGAACATCTACTTTTTCTCATCATTTTATGCCTATGTGGCCTTTTTATTCAAACTCATACCAATCAGTTCATTCTTTCACATGCTCTCGACCATACCCCCCATCACCTCTATATCAGTAGTTCTACACGTCGGTCTGATCCAACAGCTTGCACTAATCTGATCTGACGGTCTCGTTCCACACATAGGGCCAAATCGGTGTCATGCTCCAATCCAATGGAGTTCCAAATTGGCCATGGAATGCTGTAGTGTTTTCCATGGCAACTTGGTCAATCTGACATTAAACCCTATTCACCTTAGGCCTATGCACCTCACCCTTGGTGTGATCTCGTCACGGTGGCTCACGACTTTTGCAGGATTTTTGGCCCTGAACACACTTTTCACCCTTGTGAATTCAACGTTCACAAACTGAACTGAATGTGATCGCAGTTCAAACTGATTTGTCTTAACATGCGATCACTCCCCATCATAAAATATTTCCATCAATCCCAACATAGGAAATTTGATCTTTGTGCACCAAGTCGCTTGCTACAAATGACAAACTCGTATAATGGGGATGTAATCATCCACAACTTCTCTTTGTGACTGGGCAATGATTATGTGGAAATGTTATTCCTTGTGCGAGGGTGAGACTCACCTGTGACTATCTTCAGGCTTTACGTGGCACCAAACCCTCCCCTCAATGGTGCATCGACTAGATTTTGTGTTTCTTACTGTCTGTGGCCCCTCTCGTGGCTTGGCTTAGAGGGCCTTCAATCTTCTGCCTTCTTTGCGAACAATGTGAGGCTTCACATCCTACCACAACCCATGATCCAATGCACACAAGAGTTGTCACCATGGCACCCACATGACCCACTTGATCCTCGACACAATGGTTGGTGGTCCACCTTGCCCGACCGAGGTAGCCCCACAACCTTTAATATATTCGGCTTGATAACTATGGTGACTCCCTTCAATATATTCAGCCAAATTTTCAACAAATACAAAATATACAAAATACGTAGACAAGTCAGGATGATCCAAAGGCTTAGTTCCTATCTTCTTTAGTAGGCTTGATGGACTCTCTAGAAAACCTTATTTTATTATTTTCAATCTAAAAACGAAGGAAAATATCATGAGATCAACCAATACCATGGTAAATATCATAGGTAAATTCCATCCATTTTGATCATATCAAGAAAAGAGAATATTACATACAACTAAGAGAATTACATAAGTGATTAATTATGAACCACCTCCCTTTTATTTCATATTGGAGGAAGGAGCATGAAAAGGAAATTACATCAATTTGAAACATGAAGTGCAAAGGATGTCATTTTTTGAGTTACAATTATAGGATTTTATTTTCTCGGAAATTTTCCTTATGCTTTTTAATTCCTTGAGGTATCTATTATTTAATTCTATTTTAAAGGAATTGGTGTGTGGGAAAATATCGTTGGGTTTGCTGTATCGCTCTTAAGCTTCATCTTTTGAGGCAATATCTTTTGGGTTTCATTAGTAAAGGGGATGGTAGGCTAATTATATTGAAAGGTGAGTTAGAATTCCTTCAAGAACTTGGTGTGGGGTCGATAAACTTTGGGTTTAGGTGCAATTCCTTTCATGTGGAGAAATAGGAGGATGGTAATCATAGGACACATGGCTAGGGTGGTCAATGGTACATATACATGCAAGTCATTGCCCCATTTGCAAGCTACTTGATGTAAAGAGAACCCTTAGAAGGCATGAAGCCATCATCACAAGGAACAAAGTAATTTGTCAACATTTTAGAATCACAAGTGTAAATAGAGGAAACCAATAAAGATGTTGAAATTTCTTTGGTGACGAAAATTATGTAGCAAGAAAAGTTGTATTTTTCATTGAATTGCAAGGTGAATATGTTTCTCTTAAGAATAATGTGACTAATATAATTAGGTGCCAAAATATGACACTTTCAATGGCTCTTTTGTTAGTGGATTCCATAAGCAATAACCAGGGAGAAACACTACAATTGGTGGGCATGGAAATGGAATCAAAACAAGTCAATACAAAATTAAAGTTGTGTTGAATTGCATACTTTCTGTAGTTACGCTTAATGTTTTTCAAAAAAAAAAATTTACTAAGTGATTTGGTAAGAAGGCATATTTTTTCTTTTTAATTTAAATATGTCATCATAAAGTGAGCATTACAAATTTTGAACCCCTCTAATACTATTACAAAGACAACTTATTCAATGTGTACTTTCATGCAATTTATTTATATATGTATAACTTCTTAAATTTGCTATAATGAAAAATTAAATAAACATAAATATATAAATAAAAGTGAAAGACATCATATATTCTTATACTTCAAACTATATACTATATATAATGTTGGAAATACTGAGAGGGGGGTGAATCAGTATTTCTTTTCAATTGTTAATTTTACCAGTTAGATCACTTATATTTAGATCAAAACATGAACAATAAGAATAAATGTTTTTATTAATTTCTTCTTTACAATAAATCGAGTACAATATATGTAGGGCTCCAACCCTAGATGAAGACACCAATCTTCAATCTCCCAGGCTCCAACCTGTATTTTCCAAGCACCAACTTGGACTTCCAAGGCTCCAACCTTGTCAATTATGAGGCACCAACCTCAAGGGCTCCAACCCTATATCTGGTATAGGCTCCAACCTGGTCTATTGAGGACTCCTATCCTCTAGGGCTCCAACTCTATATTCCAAGGCACCGACCTTGTCTCTATGAGGCTCCAACCTCCAACTTCAATTCGTCAAGATATATTTGGTTATACTTCATGGCTCCCAGTGTTTTCTTCAACGAGCCCTGGCAATCTTCAGCTATCCCCTCACTTAGTCTCCACACCACTTCATCAATGACAACCTTACTCTTCACATGAAGGTGTCTCCATAGCTCTTCATGGTACCCAAACAATATTTCCAAGGTTACTCCATGAGGGCTTCAATCAAGGTCTCCAAGAAGGTCACCAAGACTAGCTTCTACACTTTTTCAACAAGAAGTCTACAAGGGTCTGTCCAAAAACTGCTGCAAGCATTGTGTTCTTCAAGTATTCCCTACTATTATAATGTTGCTCCAGGACAAAAATTCTCCAAAGAGGCTCATTCAAACAAGATATTTTATGTTGTATTTTCAATGCTTAAGATCTATTCTAATGATAAAAATGATGCATTTGTTCTTCCTTCAATTCTGAGAACTGAATGTGTTCTTACCTTGATGATGTGATTACACTGTTCTTGATTATGTGGTTGTGCTTTGGTACCACGTTTACTTCTTGAAACTGTTGTAGGTCACATTCTCTAACAGTGATGATGATGTCCTTACTAATTTCTTCTTAAATGACCAGAAAAGAATATCTTCAGTACTCCTCCTACTTCACTGCTTTGGATAATGAACCTGTTGTAGCCAATAACTTAACATTGAGACAAGATAACTCGCAGATTTGACATAGTCCAAGACTGCAATCCAAAATAACCTGCAATTTGAGACAGCCCTCTGTAATGCTAGCTTCTATATGAGGCAAGTTCAAGCTCTCCACATAGAAGCTACCACAGGTAACTGAACCAATAGCACCGAGCTGCCCTGAAGTCTGAGTTAAGGAGAAACCTATCCACAGGACTGAGCTAATCCGAGCCTAAACTAGGCTGCAATACAAGTCTGAGGTTCAGTTTAATATAATCACAGGCCTGTGCCTTTATTTCACTGATATGAGGTATAAATTCTAACTAATCCGAGCCTCTACAAGCCTTGGATCATTGGTCCAAAGTTCTTCAATGGGACTGCAAGCTACATAACTGAGTTGTAGTTCCAAGCCACCAATGCTAGAGCCTAGCCTCCATTGGACTGCAATTTGTAACAAAGATCAGAGTTATGTCCTCCAGCAAATGAGCACAATCCAATGTTGCAAACACAGGTGTATACTTTAGGTTTCAAGATGATTGTCCTAGATCGAGTTGTCCACTAGCCTGAGGTAACCCAATCACAAATATTTAGCCCAAAACGTGATGCCAAAGTACTTCTCGGCCTCCTCCTTAATTTTGTGCTCAATTTCTGATATTTTGACCAAATTCATGGTTGAAATGAGGTGTTGGACGTCATATTTATATAGGACTTCAACCTTTAATAAAGGGACACGTCTCTTGGAGGGAGGTCGACATGAATGTCTGAGTGTAGGTCAGCTAGCATTAAAAAATATTACCTTTAAACTTAAAAATTCATTTTCTGTTAGGTCCCTATATTACTAATATAGTCCCTTATTGTTATTAGTGTAACCCCCTTATTTTTATTATTGTACCCTTGTAACCGCCATTTTGTTATTATTGTGCCCTTAAATTATTAATGTTAGGTCGGCTAGGATTACATTGTGGCCCACTAGGATTACATTATGGCCACATGGACTCCTATATATAGAAAGGAGGTTTTGTAAATTGTATCATCCAAGAATGTTCATTTATGTAATGTATTGGAGATTGTCCCCTCGAAGTGGCTTATTTCTAAGGCGTTTATATCTATTTTCTTCTATTTTTGGAGCTGGTTACACAACATTTGGTATCAGAGCTTTGGATTCTAGGGTTTCGCTGCTCCAAACAGGTCATCGTGGTATTTTCACTATAATTTTTTTTCTACGAAGTTTCAGAAGCTGAAATTCTTAGGGTGCGAAGAAAAAATCCTGAGGAAGCTTGTATAAAAATTTCAGAGTTTGGTTCGCAATAATTTCGGAGATATGATCTGTGGAAGTCAGGTATTTTTTCAGGCTCCTAAACATGTCATCTTGGAATTTGCGCTATACATTTTTTTCTACGAAGGTTCAGAATCTGAAATTCATATGGTGCGAAGCTGAAATCCTGAGGAAATTCATCAAAAAATTTCAGAGCTTGGTTCACAATATTTTTGGAGATATGATCTGTGGAAGGTAGTGCTTTTTCAGGCTCCTGAATTTCATCTCAAAGAGGTGATCGTGGTAAAATATTCATAACTCTCTCTCTGAGCATAGAATTGGAGTGTCGTAAAAATTTGTTGCAAGTACACGGACTGTAGTTTCTTGGCTATCAATTTGAGAGCCGAAGGATGAAACAGTGACAAGTGGCAAGTCGTACAAGTTCACTCTACTGAACCAATCCATAATTAGGTCATTGTGGGAGATTGGACACAACTTTGTCTTGGAGAATCCAAATCAGGTCGACTTGTGTATCTGGAAGATAATTCAGAGGGCTATGTTGGTACCAAAAATAAAATATTGAAGTGCTACAATCACAAATATAATCCAATTTCAATTTCAAGCTCCTCAAAAGCAAGAAAAAGGTGTGTATTTTTTTTTTTCCGAATTTCATAAGTCTTGTTAGAAGAATCAATTTGAATTGATTCCAAGGGCATATTGTAGAAAATATATCAGTATTGGGTTCTAAAATATGCCTCATAAAAATAATTCAACACCCATTAAGCCTTCAGAATGCTCTACTATGACTCATGAAGATGAAGAATTGCAACATGATCTATCGAAATTACAAGAGCAAGTGCAACAAATTTCACTCTCTCAAAGAGCAACAAAAAATGAAATGGAAGTTTTAAAGAAAGGCGTGGAAGCTAAGATGGACTATTTGAAGAAAGGCGTGGAAGCTAAGATAAATGCATGGAAGCAAGGACGTTGGCATGGAAGCCGGCATGGAAGCTAAGATGGTCGACATGGAAGATAAAATGGAAAACATGAAGAATGATCTAAAAGCAGACATGGAAGGTTTGACAAAGTCGATACAAGAAATGTTTCCTAATGGTGAAAAGATAGTAGAGGAAACTCATGATGAGAACAAAATAAATGTTAATCATGATTTCATAAAATCTAATGTTGGCAGGAAGAACCACCATATTCCAAAAATGGATATGAGGAATTTTGATGGAAAGGATCATGTAACATGGATACGACAGATGGAGCAATATTTTTATCTCCATAATGTGCAAAACACACAAAAGGTACGCATTGCAACTTTATATTTAGAACAAAATACATTTGTATGGTATCGATGGCTTTGCTCCCGTAAAAAAATTGTCACTTGGTCAATTTTTACGGAGGAAATGATAGCACAATATGAGGATACAAAGAGCAACACCTTCTTTAGCCAATTGATAAATCTCAAACAAAAGGGTTCAATGATGGAGCACATTGAGGACTTCCAAAAATGGAAAATAAGGGTAAATAATATTCCAGAGGAACATAGGATTGATTTCTTCATAGGGACTCTAAAGGATAACATCCAACATGAGGTTTGCCTTTGGGAACCCGATACATTGGAGAAGGCATTCAGGTTGGTAATAAAAATTGAAAGAAAAATTATGGCGACAAGGAAGCCTACCACTTACAACTATAAATATGGACGTGTTGCTACTCCTAGACTTCCACAACCTACTTGGTTGACACCACAACAATTGGAGGAAAAAAGAGAAAAAGGGCTTTGCTACAGTTGTGATAGCAAATGCACTAAAGGTCATAAGTGTGCTGAGAAGAAATTATTTTACATATATTGTGAAGAGGAAGAAGAAAATTAACAAGTAGAGGATATACACCAGGAACCAGCCCTAGAAGAGGAATAAATGAGTCTGACCATATCATGTAATGCATTAGCAGGAATTACCACTCCTCAAACTCTCATATAGAACGACATATCAAGAAGAAAAAGGTAATAGTGTTGATTGATTCAGGTAGCACCCATAATTTTATTCATTGTAAGGTAGCCAAGGAATTGAATTGTTTCCTATATCCAACACTAGAATGTCAAGTGATGGTTGCAAATGGAGGAACTATAAATTACTCTAGAAAATGCCATAATATCAAGCTACCATGGGAGAATATGTATTGAATAGTCCAATGCTTTCAATTCCTATGGGAGGTGTTGATGTTGTACTAGGAGTTCAATGGTTACAATCTTTGGGGACGGTAGCTTTTAATTTTCAAGAACTTTTCTTGAAATTTTTTCAGAAGGAAAGGAATTCGAATTACGAGGTATTGCAGGGAATCCGGGAAAGATAATAAGCTCTAATGTCATGACAAAGCTTCTAAAGAAAGAACAACGAGGCGTAATTTCACAATTATGCTCACTAGAAGTTCCAACATCAAAATCATCTATTTCTGGCAGATTCCAGTAAGTCTTAGAATTTCATGACAAATCTTCTAAATAAAGAACAATGACGTGTAATTGCACAATTATGCTCACTAGAAGTTCCAACATCAAAATCATCTATTTTTTTAGATCTCCAAAAAGTCTTGGACAATCATTCGAAGGTGTTTGAAACTCCCAAAGGGCTCCCACTTATTCATGATCATGATCATGCTATTAATTTGATTCTAGGAAGTGTTCCTCCAAAAATCAGGCCTTATAGATATCCTTATGTGCAAAAGAGCGAAATTGAACGTATGATTGTAGAAATGTTAGAGGCGGGTATAATTCAACCTAGTCAAAGTTTTTTCTCTGCTCTTGTAGTATTGGTACACAAGAAGGATGGATCATGGCGCATGTGTCTGGATTATAGGGAGTTCAATAAGCTCACCATTAAAGACAAATTTCTCATTCCTATGATTGATGAATTACTGGATGAATTACATGGAGCAATTTATTTTACCAAGTTGGATCTTCATTCAGGATATCATCAAATTAGAATGAAGACTGAAGATATTCCGAAAACAACATTTCGAACTCATGAGGGTCATTATGAATTTTTGGTCATGCATTTTGGCCATACCAATGCACCTTATACATTTCAAGGGTTGATGAATTCCATTTTGAAACCCTTCCTTAGAAAATTTGTGCTAGTATTTTTTGATGATATACTAATATACAACAAGTCTTGGAAGGATCATGTTCAACATGTTGACAGGGTGCTCAAACTATTGCAAGAGAAACAATTATATGCAAAAACATCCAAATGTTTCTTTGCAGTACAAGAGGTGGAATATCTTGTTCATATTGTATCTCACGAGGGTGTTAAGGTAGACCCTAACAAAATTAAATCCATTAAGGAATGGAAATTCCCCACAACCATAAAGCAGTTGCGAGGATTTCTCAGGTTAACAGGGTATTATCACAAGTTTGTTAACAATTATGGGAGAATAGCAGCATTTTTAACAACATTATTGAAGAAAGATGAATTTTCATGGACTCCTGAAGAAACTATGGCCTTTGAACATCTTAAAGAGGGAATGTGCCTAGCACCGGTATTAGCTATGCTAGACTTCACAAAAAACCTTTATAAAGAAATGGAGACCTTACCTAATGGGAAGACACTTCAAGGTAAAAACAGATCATGATAGTCTTAAACACTTTTTGGAACAAAGAATGTCTTCAGAAGAGCAGCAAAAATGGGTCACAAAGGTGTTGGGTTATGACTTTGAAATCATATCAAAAAAGGAAAGCTAAATGTTGTTGCAGATGCACTCTCAAGAAAGGATGAAGACGTGGAAGCATTGCTTTGTGTCATTTCAATTATCCAACTAGATTGGATGATTGAAGCAAGGGATGAAGGGAAGAAGGATGAAGAAGTGTGGACTCTCATTCAAAAGTTGCAGCAAGATCCCAGTGCATCTGATACATTTAGTTGGAAAAATGATTCGTTACGGTACAAAGATCGCTTATATATTTGCAAGAATTCCCAACTAAAACAAAAGATTCTTTTGGAATTACACACTTCTCCTTTAGGAGGACACTCGGGATTTTTAAAAAATTATCATAGGGTGAAGGAAGAATTTTTTTGGGATGGCCTTAAATCTAATATTCAAAAGTTTGTGGTAGAATTTTTGGTTTGGCAGCAAAATAAAGTTGAGACAATTAAGACCCTGGGTCTTCTACAGCCTTTATCCATTCCAAGTCAACGTTGGGAGGAGATTTCAATGGATTTTATCACAGGTTTACCTAAGTCCGAAGGAATGAGTGTCATCATGGTGGTAGTTGATAGACTTACCAAGTATGCACACTTTTGTGAATTATCTCATCCTTTTAAAGTGAGTACAGTTGCTACTGCATTTATGGAAACAATTCAAAAGCTACATAGAAACCCGAAGATTATTGTAAGTGACAGAGATCCCATTTTTACAAGAAATTTTTGGATGGAATTATTTTCTTGTTTGGGTACTCAACTAGCTCATCTTATCATCCTCAATCCGATGGTCAAACAGAGATAGTGAATAAATGTTTGGAAGGATATCTTCGTTGTTTTGTATCTGATAAGCAAGCACAATGGGTCAAGTGGTTACCTCTCACTGAATGGTGGTATAACACTTCCTTCCATACTGTAGCAAAAATGACCCCATTTATGGCAATTTATGGATATCATCCACCATCCATCACATCTTATTTAAGGGAAAATTCTAGGGTTCAAGCAGTGGAGGATCACATCGAGCATCAACAAGAAGTTCTCCAACTCTTAAAGGATAATCTAAATTTGGCACAAAATCGAATGAAACAACAGCCATATCAACATTGCAGTGAGATAAGTTTTGATGTGGGAGACTGGGTATTTTTACGGCTACAACCATACAAACAAATGTCCCTCAAGCAAGCTAAGAAGGATAATAAATTATGGCCAAAGTACTATGGTCCTTACAAGGTTTTGCAAAAGATTGGTACTATGGCATACAAATTGGAGCTTCCTGCTTCTTTGTGGGTGCATCCAGTTTTCCATGTTTCATGCTTAAAAAAAGTTATAGGGGACAAACTTCTAGTTCAAATAATATTTCCACAACTTGATGAGGAATGAAAAACCATATTAGAACCTGAAGCAGTCATAGAAACAAGAACTCGACAACTACGAAATCGATCGATTTCAGAGTATCTCATCAAATGGAAGAACTTACCCACTGAAGATTCTACATGGGAGGATGAGAATTTTATACAAAAGCACCCAGATCTACTCAAGCATTGAGGAAAACACTTTTTTGAAGGAGAGGAGCATGTTAGGTCCCTATATTACTAGTATAGTCCCTTATTGTTGTTAGTGTAACCCCCTTATTGTTATTGTAGTACCCCTATAACCCCCATATTGTTATTATTGTGCCCTTAAATTATTATTGTTAGGTCGGCTAGGATTACATTGTGGCCCCACTAGGATTACATTGGGCCCCATGGAGTCCTATATATAGAAAGAAGGTTTTTTCATTTGTATCATCCAAGAATTGTTCATTCATGTAATGTATTGGAGGTTGCC